>JPFM01000170.1:60922-145585 GCA_000733375.1 Paramecium sexaurelia
ATATAATTTTTAATTTTTATTTAATAGTTGTCCAAAAACTAATAAAAAAAAAAGCCTACAATATTACTAATATCTTGACCAATATTTGCTTAAGTTTAAACTATAAAAGCTAGATTCTCACAATCTAAATTTAAGAAATATTTATTTTGAACTAGGATGAATCCATTGATGAAATATTATAGCGATTCAGATTGTGAAGCCATTGAAAATTCGATTTGCTTATCATTTGGAGGTATTATAGATGAAATAAGTTAAAATGACAAGTAAAATAAATATTAATAATAACTTAGACTTTAATAGATTGATAATTAATTTGAATAGATTAGTTTACCTAATTCTGTATAACATTCTACACAATGTTCTTCTTTAGGCGAGAAGAGATAGAAAAGTGAAATGGGAGACGTTGAAGATGAATTAAGATGTTCAGAAATAGATGAAAATAATGAGAAGTCTTTTTCACCTCAGATTAAATGTCAATGTAGTAAATCTTAATGTCAAAAGAGTTATTGCGAATGTTTTGCGAGAGGTAAGATTTGTGGGAAATACTGTGGTTGTTTAAATTGTGAGAACAAGTAAATCAATAAGAAGTTAGAGAAGATCAAGAAGAGATTGATAAAATAAAAAAGACTTAAATAACGAACCCCAAGATATTTAAAGGGATGTACTTGTGGGAAATCATAGTGTCAAAATAACTTTTGTAGTTGTCATTAAGATGGAAAGTATTGTAATTCAGGATGTAAATGTGTTAATTGTAAAAATATATACCATTTCTCTTTGAAATTATATTCATTGATAGAAAATATGGAGTCTGATGAAGCGGAAAAATAAAATCAAATATAATTTATTATGGGAATTGAGAATAGTATTAAATTTGAGATGTTCAAAAAATAATTATATTAGGGAAATATTTGATGTTATTTTTTATTATTTATATATATATTAGAGATTTTTTAATAAATTTATAAATAATATAAGAATGGCAGATGATTAAGTAGCTAGTGAATTAGATGATATAGAAAAGAATCAGGTTAGGGTAAATGTACCTCAAAAATCTTGGGTTTCCATGATATAAAATAAGATTGTATCTGTAAATCTAGTAAAAATTGATATTCTAATGAATCTTTTAGATCAGTCAATCTGAATTTGAAGAAAAACATGAAACCAATATAGGAATAACTCCAGGGAGAAGTGAAAGAGAGTCATTTTGTAAATCGAAACAAGGATCTTCAATGTTTTTTAGAGAGGATTTAGGAAGATCTAGGATGAGTGATTTTGATCCCACTTCCATTAAATACAAAGTATAGATATGTCATATTATTTAAGACTTAACCTCATGAAGTTAACTTCAGAATCAAAGTTTTTATTAAGTATTTGGCAATTAGGATACTGTTTTCGATTATCGGTCCATTAATACTTCTTTATGGTTTGTTTAATTAAGAATGGATTAGATTTATGAGTAATTTTAGAATTTACGGATTTAACAAAGGAGTAGCATTCAATTATTTTCGCTGGATTGTAAACTATATATTTTTCTTCTCATTCATTTACTTCATAGACAATGATAAGAGGAATAAGTTGCATTATGAAATTGGATTCTTTTGTATTGTCTTTCTAACAGAAAACGTTACTTATGCCATAAAATATGCATTTTTTCATCCATCAAAGTTAAATCTTATTGAAAGATTCGACATGAGTGTCATAGGAGATTTGTGCGAATAAAGTATAAATCCATATCATTGGGCATAACAAACACCTACTATGATAACTAAGGAGTTTGAATAATCAATCAAAAGACATTAAATTGAACCTACATCTTTTCATTTATATTTTATGGTAACACCAAATCCAGAAAGAAAGTAAAGGATTTAAGTTGGCTATTATAATACAGGAGGACATAAAAATTATGAAGAGTTTGCAGCTAATTGTACATCAATGGCTAAAGAAATTGTAGAAGAATACAATAAGAAATGTAATCTGAGTTTTATAAATAAATTTTCAATTTTTGTTGCAGTATCAAGAATTGGAGCTTATATTCTTATTATGTACTTTTGTAGTGAATCAGTTAAAGATTATATAATAGTAGCATAAATGTGCGTTTTTTAGTTTATATACTTTTACATGATAACTATTTTAATGATGATTACTTATAGAGACTTAAGAAGAAAGGTTTTTGCAATGACTTAATTATCTCATCTGATTTCAGCTGAAAAAGTAGAAGTATATTAAGAATCAAAAATGTTTCCCACTTTAAATTTATTGTGTTGTGTATCTTTATATTCCTGGGTCAATCTAAGGAAGATGATTTTAGATTATGGATTATAGTACACAAGAAGACAATCTTTTATGCTATCCTTTATAATGATTCTCAATGCAATCATGATGATTCTTATGATATTCCTCTTTTATCTTGAGTTTGTTACTATGAACAGCATACTCTAATAAACTGTAGACTTTATTATTATTGCTTCTATTTCAATTGCACTTGTCTTATAAGGTGCAAGAATTAATGCTCATTGGTGCATACACAGAGGATTATTACGTAAGAATCTATTCCTTATTCAATAATTATCATACCAGATTTTTAAATCGATTGATTACACCTTCAAACCTGAAGATCCTGTTTTTAGTGTAAAATATTTCTTTTTATCTATCTTAGGCATTTCAAAAGGTTCTTGATACAGCTACTGTCTCCAGTGCAGTCTAAGATGATTAATTCCTTAATTACTCCTTGTTTTGTATTCATTCGATTCAAAATGTGGTAAGAATATCTTCAATAATATTAGTATGATGATTTGGGTCATCAAGAAAAATCGTAGCCTTATACAGTGATGGGAATAGCTATGACATATTAATTACTATTATAAGTTTGCATAAGTACATTGGGATTAATTGGAACCTCTGGGTTAAACTTCATTTTATAAATTTCTACTTGATCTATATATATATATATTTTTAAAATTTATAATTTTGTTAATATTACAACCAATTTTATTCAAAATAGAAATCAAAAATAATTAGTTGCCACATCTAATAACACTCTTTTTTTAATACAAATTATATAGATAATTTAAAAATTGAACATTTTTATAATTTATAGACTCAGTAATATAAAATATAACAATAAAGAGTTTTTGTATTTTTGATTCATGATTATGAAATAAAATATATTTGTTTATATATAAATAAAATTTAAAATTAATTTGGATAGTGTTATATAAAGATATCAAACAAGCTTAAGGGATGTATTTGCAGCTTTAAACATATAATTTTTATCTTAATTTCTATCGTTTTTTAAATTGTTTCGTTCTACGATTTTGGAAACTAATAATTTATTATTATTGTTTGTGTTTGAATTACTATTAGTAATTTAAATAGGTCCAAATGATTCTAAAATATCTTAATCAGGTTTTTTTTCACCTTTATCTGAATGTGGATCTAGCAACATCATTTAATATGAATTTTCAATGTCATCTCTTTCAATCATTTATGAATGTCCTTCTTCATAATATTCTTCATTAGTTAATTCAAATGAGGCCACATTCTTAATACTGTAATCTTATTTAGGGGTTTTTAGTTAGGATAAAGCCATTCGACTAACTTTGGGTTAAGTAGAGTATTCTTTTTTTTCTAAACTTTCATATACGCTATCATTGGATTCTTGTTTATTATCTTAAAGGTTTTTTTTTATTAGACATGTTTTTAATTATTGTATTGACATAAGTTGCGTGAAATTGAGTGGTTCATTTAAAGTGACTTTTAAAACTTCAATGGGAGTCTTGGCTATATGTTCTGTTTTCCCAATGAAAATTTATAGATTTTTTTAATAACTCGCCATGATTTCATTAAAAGGTTCATTTTAAATTTATTTAATAATTTGGTTTAGATTATATTCGATATCTTTTTTCATACATATAGTTTCAGATTTAGATTATTGCAAATTCTGAATGCTTTCGTCATATTATTTTGAAACATTCTTAAAATTAGTATGTAACTATTATAACTTTTTATTTTTTTCTTCCTCTAGACTCTAGTAGATTTAAGTATGAAACTTTTCAATCTTCTCTTTTTATTATTCGTAGTATTTTTAAATGTCATCTCTTTTAGTTATTAAGGCATTCATCATTTTATCAATATGAGGGATGTTGTTATTTACTTAATTGATGAACAGATTAATTTGTTTCTTTCTGAACTCTTCTTCGAGACCTGGCATTTCTTCAACCTTATTTCCTTTACCCATAGTTTATACAGCACATTTCGAACATAAATAAACAGAGCTATCCTTAACAACATAATATTTGGCTGCTTTATTTTAATGGTTGACACAACTAACCCTGCTAAGATTTGTAACATCCTTCAATTTAAGTTTAGTTGGAGTTAACCTTTACTTAATTGATTTCATATATTATTAAAACAAATTTGAATTTAAATTATTTATAAACAAATTATTATTAATCTGTTCAAAATTAAAAGCCATTCAAATTTTTATTTATAATTTGATAACATTAATTCAATAGAATTTTCAAATAAAAGTAAGTTCATTTATCGCCTTCAACTTTTTTTATATTATGCATAGAACCCAACTTACAATTATGATCACATTCTAAAATATTAAACCAAAGAGAAACGACAACAATTCTATGACATATTTTACTTATATAATCAAATCAGAAATATATTTTTGAAAAACTAATTATATTTATATTTATCAACAGAATTCTCTCTAGTTTCTAAACAATCATAAAGTTACTCCCCATAATGTATTTTAATTTCCTTTTCAATTAAAAGGATAATATTGAATTGTGTGCATGATTGATTGATGTTATAGTTCAAAATAAAGGCCATATTTTTAATACTGATGAAATAAGATTTAAATAAAAGGAACTTAATAAAATTAATGAATTATTCTAATCTTTTTGTTCATTTTAAGATAATGTATTTTAATTAATTTTGTATTTACATTTAGTCTTAAATGATTCCTTAATAATAATATTCTTAACTGATATTTAATTCAAATGATTATTCTTTAATTTTAAAATTAGATAATATTAATAGAATTGCCTTGGCTGTTTTTATTTTTATTTGAGTAACTTTTTTAAATATTTTTATGAATCTTAAATATAAGATAAATTAAATCTATTAGGTTTGTTATTTGATATTCTTGTTTTTTTGTTAGATTCTCTTTTGATTTGTATTTATAATGAATGAGTTTAAATTTGATAGAATATATGATTGATCATATTTTAATAGGTTTGGTTTTATTGGATGTTTTTAATAGTACTTTTTTTTGTTTTTATGTTTATTGCATTTATTATTAATATAAATGGGTGCTACTTAGGGAATCACTTAAAAAAATATTTCACTCCGTTACTAAAAATCAATTGATGTAAGATCAACAAATGAAAATCTAACAAATTGTAGGTCTGTCTCTTCGTAGGACTCTATAAAATTAGGTTCATATTATAAGATAGCAGTATTGGGTATGAATACAGCTGTAGGAAAAACAGCATTTATCAGCAGTCTTATAAATTAGACTGCGATGGTTAATAATTTGCCTTAAACAATTGGATTAGATGTAAAATGCATGTCATATTAACAATAAAAAATTCAATTTTGGGTAATATGTTGGGTTAATTGTGTAAGGAATTCGATTCAAGTGAAGGAGGGTTGTTAGATTTGGAAAATAGATTGAATGATACTTTTAACTGTATAATGATAATTTTTGAATAATTTGATGTTTCGTTGTTTAAAAAAAGAATTATATAAGTTTAGAAGATATGTAATGAAAACAAGATGACAGGAAAAGTTCCAATACATTTGATAGGTAATGATAGATTGGATATGAAAATATCAGGAAAGGAAAAGGAAATCCAGAGAATGATATAAACAATCTATGATGGTAATCGAATATTTGTTCATATTGTTGACTTCACTCAAATTAAAGAACTTAACAATTTATTATAATTTGTATTCAAGGAAAAATGATTGTAATTATATGTACATAATCTATATATATATATATATATCTCAAAATGCTAAAATTACTAATATAATTATTATAATGAATGCAGATATATAAAAAGAACGATTGAAACCTGTACGACGCCATGGGTGTAGTGATATATAACTCTATTAAGCAGTGAGCTGGATATACACAGTTTTCGATATGATAATATCATTTATGATAGCACTTTTGATGGATGAAGGAGTCAAGGTATATTTGAATGATTTTGTAATAATAAAGGAATTTATGTTAATAATACTAACAATTCTTACAATGGGAATCGTCTATGCATGTTTAAGAGCTACATTGATTGATCCTACTGACAGTGTAGTTTTGAAGGAATAACATTGTAGATTAAAAGGGTATATTCTTGATCTAATTATGTATATTTAGATTGGAGTTTAAAACAGATCTGAAGACTTATTGTTTAGTATGTTAGGCACACGTTATGGAGAAATCTAAACATTGTTTTAGTTGTAATAAGTAACATAATTAATAATAAGGTGTGTTGAAGTATTTGATCATCATTGTATTTGGTTGAATAACTGTATAGGAATCAAGAACTACAATTACTTTTTTATTTTAGTGATTCTGCTTATCATTTTTAAGTGTCTAAGGATTATACAAGACATACTTCTTTTACTTAGTTATGCATTCTAAATTCTTGCTCTTATTAGCATCATTCTTGATCCTCCCATCCTTTTTGTTCTTTCTTATTTACTTGGGATGCATCTTTTCTTCAAGTAAAGCTATTAATTGTTAATAAAAGATACAAAGGGATATCAACATATGATTGGATTAAGATGAAAAAGGACAAAGAGAAGATGAAAGTGTAGTAATAGTAATAATAGCCAAAAATGAATGAAAGTGCAGGGTATGGATAATTGTTATCGACTTCAAAACGTTTTGATTTTAAATCCTCATTATCAAATAAGACTGATAATAAGGTTCCTCAATAGAATTACTTTCCAAAAGCGACTCCATTTTAGAGTTCTAAAACTTAGAATCTATCAAATTCACAAACTAGTTAATTGTAAAGTATTTTTACTAATAAACCAACCTCCCCTAATAATGAGTAATTGAGAAAGGAATATGAAGAAATTGATGGAAGATAAATATTTAATAAAGTAATTGTTGAAGACAGCGAACCTCAATAAAATAGCGATTCAAGGGATGAATAAAATTAGGAGGATCATGATATTGAGAATGAGATTAATAATTAGATTCAAAATTAAATTTAAATCTAATAATCTGAAAAAGAATAACATTGAATAAAAATATACCTTTTTTTTTATTATTGTTATCTATTATACTCATTATTATTAATTATTAATATCCTTTTATATATATTTTTTTAGAATTATTATTGTATATAATAAAAAAGTACATATATATATATAAAGAATTTAATTAGTTAATTAAAAAAATGGATGAGGTTCTGTTAGAGAGTTTGACTTTGAAATTTAGTGAATTGTTTAAGAACATTTCTAGTTTATAAGAGAAGAGAGAGACTGTTTAAGATGAGAATGAACATTTAAAGCAATTAATTTAGGAGGAGTAGGATTAATTAGAGATGGATTCAGGGGAGTCTTCTGATGATGAAGTTGTTTTCCAAGAAATAGAATAGAAGGTTAGATAGAAAATAGAAGAGAAAAAAGAATCTGATATGTAAATTAAAGAAGAAAATAATTTGAAAAGTCAATTAGTAAATTTGTGAAAAAATTTAAATTTTAGTATATGCATCTTGAAGGTATTCAAAATGAAATTATAGAAATGAGAAGTAGTATTGAATAATGCAAAGAATCAGAAGCTGATTTGTAATAAAGAATTGAAGAGACTACTTCCAAAATTGATGATTATCAAAATAAAATATAAAGAGCTGAATAAATTAAACTTTAAGTAGAGAAACAATTATAGGAAGTATAATGGCTTTTCTAATATTAAGCAAAATGAGAAATATTTGTAGGATAGTGAAAAAGTTAAAGCTATTCAATCTGAAGTCAGGAATCAACTCTAAGCCAATGCTATGGGAGACAAAAGACAAAATGAATTAGAAAAGATAATATAAAAATAATGGGAAGAATTATAAAAAAGAGTACAATACTACATTTCTATATTTAGTCTCAAAGAATACAAGTCTTATAAAATAATATGAATATCATATCAACTAAAATATAGAAGTCCTAAAAGAGTGAACAAATATATTAAAAATTAAAAGATGAAAATACTGTCTTAGCTTAAGAAAATATTTAAATCAGAGAAAAATTAAATTAGTTAATAAGTGCATTGCCACAACATATGAAGAAAGGCAATTCTAAAGGTAAACAAAAAAGCAAAAAAGAATTCTTGGAACTCTATGATGAATCAATATGTTCTAATCAAATTAAATTAAGACATCTAGAAAAAATTAGAGAAGAACATCAACAAAACATTAATACTTTGCAAGTATATTATATTTAATCTTTATTTTAGACTGAAATAATTTAATTAGAAGAAAAATACAATTAAATGACTCAGAATGTTAAAAATCTCCAAGAATAATATCTAGAAATTGAATCATCTTGTAGAGATTTTAATGAAGACGAATATGTCAAAAAGAATTGCCCAAATTATTATAAAGTGAAAAAGGGAAAGTGATACCTTGAACCTATAAATATTTTTAATATATTTTATTTATCTATTTTTTCTAAAGATATGCATTTTCATAATTCAAATTAAATTCATATATCTTGAAATTTAAAACTTGTTTGATCATAATTTAAGTACAAATTTAACAATTATTGAAGAGATCATTAAATAAAAGTTTTTGTACTCTTAGCATCAAAAATCTGAATTGGACAATATAAATTAAATTAAATAATATATTAGATCAAGGTTCCAAAACGTTTGATTAATGAATGATTTTATAGACTTTTCTATCACCTAAAAAGTTTAACTTTTTTCACTAATTTCAAATATATATTATATTATATTATATTATATTATATTATATTATATTATACAAAATTTAGTTAATAAGAAATCTGGTATTATTTAAATAATAAATGATTTATTTTTGAATGTCTAACATTTTTTTATCTTTCTGTTATTTAAGAGTTATCTTATATTTAAAGTCATTTAAATATGATCAATAGAGAGATACTGTTTTATCTTCTTATCAATATATTAAACATATAGAATTAGGTCAGTATGAATCATTAAGATAACAAAGTATGACTTTAAATGGGGTTGAAGAATAAACAATTGATTAATCGTTTTTTAATACAAGACATTAAATTAAGTTTGGGGGAATTTTTAATATTAATTAGTTAAGTTATTTTTAATATATTTTTACACTACAATTTGATAGTAAAGATAAAAGAAAAGTAGTTTGTATTTATTACTATTAATTAATTTAGTAAATAGATTTAGGAAGTCTAAAGTAAAAAGAAAAAGTGAATATGGAGTGATAATTTTGAATTAGAATGATATTTATTAATAAATTGAGATGATAAATTCAAGATTATATAATAATTAAAATGAATAACAATGTCGTTGTTTTTAGTAGGGCGAATTAGAATGAGGAAAGTGAAGCTTCTTCAGCTTTGCCTGATTAGGTGGAATCTTAAGTGGAGTATTTGAAGACAAAAGTGAAATTATGCACACAAACTTTAAAGAGTAGATAGTTGAGTTAGATTTATTAGCTTAGGAAGCTCAAATAAAATAATTGAGATAAGAGAACGAGAAATTAAGACAGTTAAATGCAGATTATGTAAATTAGATGAATTAGATGGCATCAGACAAATATTAGAAAATTGAGAAGATAGTTGTTACATAATAATTTTTTGAATAGAAGAATATTGATAAATAATTGAAAGATTTTATAAGAAAGATGACATCTAATTTTGGTGGTCTTGAAAAGAGTCATGTTAAATTGATAGATCATTGTAAAGTGATGGAGCATGATTTGAATTATTATAAGTAACGAGTTGTAGATGCAGAAGAGATAATAGAGAATTTAAGAAGTGTTGGTAAGAGTAGTGTTGCAGAACTAATGGACGAATTGAAAGGATTATAAAACTAAGTGGATGATCTAACAAATTAATTATAGAAATCATAATTTGATTTGGCAGTGAAATAAGGTGAATTGGAAAGAAAACAATAAGAATTGGATGATTAAGTGGCATATTGCGAATCGTTATTACATGATATTGATGATATAAAGACTAAGCAGAATAGAATACTTAGTGATAATATAGAGTAGTAAAATAAAGATGCAAAGATGGTAATTTAAAATAATTATTATAAGATATACTAATTGAAATTGAAGAGCGACTTTTTGGAACACGAACGTAGACTAGCATATTAAGATGCTTAATGTGCAAATTAAGAAAAGAATACCATGTTAGCGTAATCAATTAAATATTTATTTTTAGTAAATAATAAAACATAGAGACAGAATTGGAAATGTTGAGAACTACAACAGATAACTTCCTAAAGAAAAATAAACATATCTTTAATTTGGCTGGACTACCTAAAGTTTAGTTCAAATGATTAAATATCAAAATGTATTATTTAATATATTCTTCCATATATAATATTTTATATCTATATATTTTTGAACAAAAAAAATATCATCATTATAATTATCTTACACTTTATAGTGGATTTGATAACTGATGTTAAAAATGTTTGAAAAAATCTTAAAGTTCTTCTATTCACTGAATATGATTTCATCTTTTTCAACTCTATCATAATTAACCAATTTTATTAAAATAAAACTACAAAAAATTAATCAAATATATAAATATAAATTATCAATTAAGTTAAGGTCAAATAATTAGACCAATCAAAATCTATTTATTATTATTAATATTTTCTTGAAAAAAAATAAAATGCCGTTTTATTAAATTTTTATCAGTTACTCTAAAAGTATAATTCAGCATCTTTTTAGAATTAAAATTAAATTTTGATGAATTTCATTATTTATTATCATAATATATTCATTCTTAAATATTATTATAAATTATTTATTATTTATTAGAAATTAAACTATAATCTAATTTAAAATATACCAATCTAGAACTATTAGGTTAATGTAATTTTCCAATATGAAATGAAAATAAATTTAATTATAATTTTTTAAATATTCTATAACTTATAAAAACTTATTGAATTTTTAATTAATCCAAAATAATAATAACTTTTTATGAAATTGAAGGATGTAATAATTACTAAAAATCAATGATATTTATTATGAATAGTTCTCTCTTTTAAGTGAACTTAGTAGTATTAAATTCTCTAATGATTAAATTATTTAATAATAAAATATAAAAAGATAGTTTTAAGGATGATTTTGTAAATATTGAAAAAAGTGAAATGAGCATTTATAAAAATTGTAATTAGGCTAATGTACTGAATAATTCATATATTAGAATTGACTTAGGACCATAAAACTATATAAAATATTTAGATAATTGGATTAAAAATAATATATTAAATATCATTCAAATAAATGATATAGAATCACCTGGGCCAAAGAGAATGGCAACTGGAAATAATCTCTTAGAAGGATCATTTAATTTCATGGTGTATTTTTCATTCTTATTGGATTCTTTAAAGAATGTGAATGATTATAATTGAGCATCATAGCAACAAAAAATAGAATCTGCCTTATCAAATGTAAGAGGTTTGACTTTGGTGTTATTGATGGATGGATCATCGCTATGGTAGATGACTCCTGTATTATGAAGAGCATAGAAGCCATGTCCTTTTGAGAAATCATAGATTTAATAATGCATTTGTTTACTTGCTTCTAAGGAGCCGAATCCAACTAAACCATAAGATAGTTTCTAAGAATTAGATATTGAATTGATTACATTAATTAAGAATGAACATTTAAAACTGTCTTTTGATGGATCAAAGCTTTATTCACTATAGATGACTGCATATCCAATTTATTAAGTAAGTGTAGCAGTTCTACCTTCATTCAATTATATATGTTTATGCTTATTGACTTCTGAAAATTTCAGTTCTTCTTTAAATTATTCAACTGAAAGTTTGGATATATTTTATTTGATTTTTTTTGTATATTCATTAGTTAAAAAGTTGATTTATGTAAGTAATTAATTGATTTACATTTCCATTTTTTATTTAATTTATTCATTGATTCCAACAATTAAGTTATTCTGTATTTCATACTAACTAAGTAAAATTTTTAAGACTGGTAATTCTTCTGAATCTGGACTCATCAATTAATCAATTGATAAATTGAAATTAAGTTAATTTTTGTTTAGTTTTTCTATTTTGGCATCAATCATTTCTGTAAGTTCTGTTAATTATAGTCTGTTGCCTATTAATTATTATTTCACAGCAGTGAATTCTTCATTTTATCTTTTGATGTTATCTTGATTAGAAATAAATTATTATAAAGAAGTCAAAGACACAACTTTATGGTCATGTACATTATGTAATTCTTTGATACATAGAGGACAACACTATGTATTTGCAACACAATAAGAATCTATACAAATGGCAGATAATTTTTCTCCTTTATGTATTTAGCATTCAATTTTAGAAATCATAATGAATATAAAAATTTAATTTTATTCATTTTTGGAAAGCTTTATTTGGATTTGAATTAATTTTTGATGTAATAAAGATCTTGTACATGCTATTAAGAAAATATTAATTAATCAAGTTTTTAATTTGTTAAATGATCTATATTCTAATACATGATAATAATTAAAAAAAAACAACATAATTAGTTTTAAAATAAATATATAAAAGGTAACATAGTAATTAATAAACCTATGAAATATATTAATATATTGTGAGAAAGTGATTGTTTATTAGAAATTCTAAGGCCAGATCAGAAGTTTTAAGTATACTAATACAAATCCATAAACAATTAATCTATAACAGAAAATAAATATTCAGTCAAAATGGTGGGATTCAACAATATCTTTATTATTGTTTAAGATTTGATTTTAATTCTCAAAAGAGAAAGTACGTATGATTCTTCGACTTCCTCTCTTGATTAAAGGATTATTGGAAATGTTGAATTCAATATCAATATCATTGTCTTGTATTTATTGTTTCTTAATGATAATTTCATCGTTTGAATCAGGTGATTAATCGCCTTAAATTATAAAACTACATATTTTGTAGAGATTACTTACTTAGAGATGTTTTATAGTTTTAATAGTGGGTCTGTTTTCATTTGTAGACCTAATCCTTTTAAATATCGAATAATTTCTCGTTCTTTATTCAATATGGTTTTTTTCTTAGAATCTTTGCATTGATACAATTGAAGAAACTCTTCTAAACTATCTTTAGAATTTAATGACACATACGAAAGCATTACAATATATATATATATTTATAATAGACAATAATAAAATTAATTTTCAATTCTGTTATTCATAATGAGAAAAAGTTAAATACTAAAATATTTAGTCAACTTTCTTTCCCTAAACAATAGATGCTACTATGATAATAATAAGCAAGATAAAATTAAATTTTTCTAATTAATAGCTCTTTCTAGGTTTTTTAATAGATTCTCACTGATGAATAACAACAAAAATATAATTTACACAGCCCTAATAATAAAATCTTGATTTGTATCTATTATCTATTGCAACAACTGAATTTATATTAATTTCTATTGTATAAAAAATTAGTAAAATGGTGTGTAAATATTGTAATATTAATTAAACTCCATTTAGCATGCATTTTATCAAAATCCTTTTAGAGTATGACAACAAACACTAATTTTTCTATTAGAATTTCAATATCTAAATTTATAGAGGTGAAAACATTCTAAAAAAGGTTCAATAGATTTTTTTCCCACTCTTTCAAATTCAGGTATAAAGATAATGCCTTATAATTTCTAAGAAAACATCATTAAATTTGTTTTTTTGTTAAAGTAAATAAAACCTTAGTTTCTCGATCATCATTAATATCTAAAGCTGGATCAAGTTTTCAATCATAAATTTTGCTATCAATTACATTTACAATTAAAGACATCAAACCAAGTAAATTTGAGAGAATCTCATAAAAATTAATATAATATTTTGAATAATATCTCAGCAAAAATGTATTATCATTATCTTATAATTTGGTTCTAAATTATTAAATAAAAAATTCTGCATTAATTATTCTAACTATTAATAAATCTTGTTTATAACTGAATTTCCACTTTCGATCATTTAATTTAAGAATGCCTATGTGATGGTGTAAGTGTTTTATTCAAAGTTACATAATATATTAGTTTATAATTAATTATTTAAATAACATTATAAATATATATGTAATCATTCATTTTCTTTAAATTATAGGAATTTCCTTTTATGAAACCATAAACATACGAAGTTCAAAATACAATATGCAAGAATTATAGATCCAAATATATTCACGCTCATAACTAAGAATTGATTGGATGTTCCAGGAATATTTGGTAGACTCATTAAAATAGTAAAGATATAAAAACTCCAACAATAAATCCAATTGCATAATTACAAAACATTTTTATTTTCCCAATATGCAAATCCACAATAAGAAAAGGTCAATACTTAAGTTGCGGAGATTAGTAATCCTGACATAAAGTTGAATGCATAAATCAAACTATTCTTATTATTATTAATTTCATCTGCTTCGCCAACAATCCTTAATTAATGAAATCAATTTACTGATAAAATATATGTCACAGCTCCAAAAAATTGCAACAGCATTAATAAATTTAGATATCCGTATGAATAGGAAAGCAATCCTATTAAGATTCCTCCCAAAAACTATCCTATTCCATGGATACTTAAATTTGCTATCAATGCTGGTTTCAATTATGAGACATTCAAATAATTTGGTTCAACCATATCTTAAGAATAAACCACGCTAAAAGCACTTGTCATTCCTATTGATATGATTGTTGGTATTATGTATTTAAATTAAGGATATAATTTTGGTATTTTCCAAATTTCTCTCAATTAATTCATATATTAATTATTAACTATGTTGATCCTTCTATTTTCATCATCAATGAATGAACCATATATGTGTTAATTTAATTTTTATTGTAAATCAATACTTTATTTAGTCACTGATTTTGAATTACTCTCTGGCTCTTTTATAGACCAATATAAGAAAGTTATCAACAAGGATAAACCTAACATTGGATAGTAAAAGTATTCATTATAAACATACATTCTACTCTCAAATATTACATAAATGTCTCCAACAAAATTTTACATACAAAATAATGAATATGCTACTCCAAAATATATACTCACAGTATTCTTTTCTGACATACTGCGAATATAGTAATTAAAGGAGCAATAAAAGATTGCCATAAAAGGTGCTGATATAGCCTCAAATATCAATATCGTTGTTATTAAATAAATATCCTTTGGCTTTTGTTCAATCATTAAAATATATAATGTCATGCTCAAGATATTTACTACACTGGTGATAAAAAATACTGCTCTAAATCAAATATTGATCGGTACTTATAAGTAAATCTCATTATTATCTTCTAAAATAATGGCAATGAAAAAGGTCCAACTAAAAAAATAAGGCTAAATATTCCCAACGAAACAGAATTTATCACTTAGTCATCTAACTTTAAAATATTTGAAAACAGCACTGTTCTACATAATCCTATTGCACCCAATTAACACACTGTTATCATACATGTATATATTAAAGAACATAAATTATCTTTTACAGACATCATTAATAATTAAATATTATTTTTAAATTATTAAACAAAATAAAGAAATTCATCAATCCACTTCTCTTTTTTTATTTTTTACTTTCATTTTAAAATTCTTAAACAACACTTCAAGAATATTATCAATAGAATCTCAAATAGATGAAATACCTTATAATACAAAAGTTCTATATTACTAATATCCATCCAAAAGTGAAATACAATTCATATTTGAAAAAGTAAATTCAACTCATAAATAAATTAATGAGTTCACAAAATAATCTACTATTTCACAAAAATATTCAGGTATTAGTATCTTTAATTTAGAATTTATCTCATAAAAGATGGATTAAATATACAATTAATTATAAATGGTTTAAAAATATACTTTTAATGGCTTTAATCCTAAAGGAAATAAAGTCTCTTTGAATTATATGACATACAATTAAGATGGAACTATTAAAAAATTTGTCAATTAAATAGAATTCTCTTTATAGTATAATATGAAGAACTTTGCATTGATCATTTATACTTTGGTTGAAAAATGTTTATTCCTGAGGATGATGAAACCTGAATGTAAAATACGAATCTAAGTACGCATGGAGTCAAAAATTAGTAATGAGAGAATTGTAAAAGAAAATCCTATGCATACAGAAACAGCTTTAAAATCAAATAAATTAAGTATTAGAAATATTGTAGAATTAAAAATTACAATATGTGTTCTTAATGAAAAAATCATTAAATATGTTCTTAAATTTTTTAATTTAGAAAATTATTAGATAATTAAGTTTATGATAAATAATTAATTCTTAAGCTAAAGTAATTTTAAACAATCATTTTTTAATTTTTTTTCATAAATGAGAACAAATTTAAGTCTAAAAAGATGTAACCCTATATTTTTTATTGAAAAAAATTATATTAATAATTTATGTCTTAAAATTTAGGATAAAACTTAAATATTAAAATTCTTGGTATTTTTATTTTATTAATTTTAAAAATTATTTCTTATATGGTATTTCTAAAATTGACTTTTGGCATAAAAATTGGTATATGCCTATCATAAATTTTAGTAATTTATCTAAGTCTTAGAATTTAAATAATTTACACTGATTTTTTGTTCCATATTTGATTAAGAAGGATACATAGTAAGTGAAATAAAAATAAATCATTTACATATTATATTAATTTTGTGTTAAGTATTACTTATTTGCTATTAGAAATTCATATTAATTAGTTTAAGTAGAAATGAGTATTATCAAATTTTAAATGCTTTCTGGCTGCTTTTATCCTTCATAAACGTATAGAAATGTTTGAAATGGATTTACTATTCTTAGAATCAGAAAGTTTTCTTTTAATAGGGATTATATTTAAGATTAATTAATTTTCGAGTAAAGTTTAGTTAAAGTTGTTTTTACAGTATTCGAGTAAAACATCTAATACCATTTATTCAGAGGAAAGAAGAGCAATTTTTTAGGAGATATTATATATATATATAACAGAAAATTCTTATTTATAATAAATAAGTGGATATTTATATCGAAGATATAATATATTGATATATATGAAGATATTAACCTAAAATAAATATTTTCATTTACTTAAAAATAAATCTTATTAAAAAGCAGATAAGTAAATGGTTATTATATTTATAAAAGGTTAAAACATATTTACTTATGATTTGCGGTCTTAGATGATATAAAAAATATAAGATTAGTTTGCAAAAAGATGAAATAAAAATATTGTTTAAGTAAAGTTAATTATAAATGAGGTGGAGTGATAAATTTTGGAACTCTAATTTAAAATTCAAAGATATTCTATAGAGATTTTATAGTAAGTTTTAGCATAAGTTGTCAAGTAGTAAAATGATAAAGATAGAGAAATTTGATGAATTATTATGTTGTTATAAGTTGAATGATTGTTATTAATGATAATAAAATGATATTTTTAGGTAGTTATGGTGAATAGTATGTAAAAGTTTTGTTTAAAAGTTGATAATGTGAAAATCTGAAGTAATAATAAATTATATTATGAAACAATACCATTAATCTGGTGATGCTGAAAATTATGGATTAAAATAATCATAGCCTAAGAGGTATGTTTAATTATATCAGTACAATGATTTATATTACGATTTGGAGAAAATAAGGAAGTTTGAGGAAGGAGTAGAAATAATAGAATTAAATGATGCATTGCATCAGGGGAAGGCTTCTTAATTACATACATGTAGACATGAAATTTAAATTAAGACATTTCTTTGAAGTGGATGGAATATTTGTGTGAGTTGGAGATTGAGTTAAAAGCCATTCTGTATAATAGAGCGTTGATTATCCCTGATTTAAATCAATATGTCAGCAAGCGTTTGCAGCCGATGATAGATGTTACTCTAGATAAAGTGTATTGAGCTATTTTCTAACTAGTCTAACTGATTCCAATAAATTGAAGATCTAGTGTTATATAAATGAGATATTACTTCTTGTTCAGAAGATATGTCTGATGCTTTGGAAGGAATATCCTCAGATTAGTTTAGGATTATTGAAGCGTATACATTCTAATCAATGCAATTCTCTTTATGATAGTAGGATAAGGGAGATGAGTGCATATGTTGATGCATTGAATGACTTTTATGGGGAGCGATTACATCATAGAGTCAGTTATGAAGCTGAAGGCTATGACAATATTTAATATACAGAACTTTACAATTCGAAGAGCTTCTATCCTTTGAAGGGAGAGATCTTAGATTAATATCGATAAAATTAAGATGTATTTACATTATCTCCATTCTAAAGAATTTAAATAAATTATTTCTACAAGAATGGAGGTTTTGCTCTTTTGGATGATGCAGTAAGGAATTTCAATTTGAACAATTTGGATATCTTTTCTATATTCTAATATTTGAATTCATTTCTTGATAAATAGAAGTTTATGAGTTTCTTTCATCATTTTCAATTCTCGACTTTGACATCTAAATTAACAGAGGAGGAGATAAAGAATTCCAATAGAGAAACCATAAAAAAGTTGATAGAAGGAATAGAGAATATGTTTGATTAATTTTATAATTCTTCAGAGAAGAAAGAGATGATTGCATTGGCAGAGATGAGTGTATATTTATAATGTTTTCGTTGCACGGCTTTAGAAAAAAGAATATATGGTAATATATGATTTTGATTGATATAGGATTGTAATAATTTTGTGACAAAATTAATATTGCATAATCAAACGAAGTAATGATTCAAACCTATTTTATGAATGAAGAATGGTATAAGAATGAGAATGTTTTAAAATACATGGTGGAAAATTAAGTGTTTTAAGAGCTATTTGGAGAAAAAGCCCATTTTGAATTGATAAAGAGAAGTTTTCCAATTATAAAGTTTTTATATTTACACCATAAATTAAACAAAGATGAGTTATTGAGTATCCTTAGATTAGGAAAAGGGAAGCACGAAACATGGGACAATTAGATTTCAAAGTTACTGACAGATTTAGCCGAAATATTAACTCTAGAAGATGTGGATACCATGATTCAAAA
This sequence comes from Paramecium sexaurelia, assembly GCA_000733375.1. Lineage (NCBI taxonomy): Eukaryota > Ciliophora > Oligohymenophorea > Peniculida > Parameciidae > Paramecium > Paramecium sexaurelia. Next base: position 80,135 of record JPFM01000170.1, read on the forward strand.
CATTCAATAAAGTTAGATCGATTAGAATGGACTAAATTTTATCAAAAGTTTAGGAAGAAACAAATATTTAAGATAAGATTTGGAAGAATAATCTTATGGGATGGGAAATAACAATGATGATTTTGGGAGAACTTAAGAGAGAGTATCCGGAAAGAGGAAGTATTAGTAACTTGTGACAGATTTTAGAGATGGTGAGTAAAATAAATAAGAAGAAATAGAGGAATTTGATAAAAATAAAGCAATACAATTGAAATCATAAATTGTTGAATTTTTATTTAATATAGTACATGAGTAACCAACAAGTGAAATTGGATAATCAGCATTTACAATTGCTATAAATATGATATGTCATTAATTCAAATCACTTAGATAATAATATCTATTACTTGGATTTTCTGAATTGATAGCATAAGAATAACCATAACCTGTATGCAATTACATCACAGTTTTGCAAAAGATTATTTCATCATCTTATCCTTTGGATGAATTTGCCAACCCTAAATAAGTATTGACATGGATCTAAAATAAATATGACATCTAATTAAATTTATTAAGAGTGATGGGAAGAGAGAAGTTAAGAATGCTTAGAAAAGATGATAAGGAATATTTACAAACAATTGATTAGTTTGTGAAATTTTATCAATTTCTTCATTAGGATTCTAAAATTACTAAATCTTAATTGACGATCTTGTGGAAGTTGTTGGTTGAAAATGCAAGATGTGTAGAGGAGAGAGACCTCTTTTTTAATTGGGTAGGAGATATTAATAAGAAATTCTTAGATTAAGAAGCAATATAATTACTATTTATCTCTACTATTAAATGTTCAGGTTTAAGTTAATCGATGTTATAATGTTTAACAAATCTAATATTATATTACAATGTTCAATATAAAGTGATGAAGTTTTAATATGATTAATATACTATTCTAGATGCAGATATAATTGGTTTGCAAGTCTTATGGAAGATCTTTAAACAATAAGAGAATTTGGGAATTAAATTATAAGAGTTTTTCATTAGACTTTTAAGATTCAAATAATCATAAAATATATTAAATTAATTAAAATAATAATACTTAGTATAATTATTTGATTAAATTGATAATCCAAATTCTTTATCATTTATTGTAAAACTATTAGAAGAATTTGAAGGATATCAACTAGCTGAACAGGGTGAAAAAGTATTTGTTACAATTGATAATAAATGCATGGATGCAATGCCTCCGAAGAGATAAGATATTCAATTATTGAGTGGATTGGTAGTATCATAAGCAAAATAAATTATTGGATAGAAGTTGAATCCTCCCTTAAAACCAGATGAATTCGATATAATTTGTAGAGGAACTCTATTTGATGATAATAAAACACTCAAGGATTATAAAGTAAATTAAAAATTGACTTTTGTAATATCAAAGAAAGAGAATTTGACAGATGAGATGAATGCTTATAATAGTACAACAAATTAGATTTGTAATGAATATGTACCATATGATGCAGATTAAAAAGTGTAGGACATTGCTAATATTGTTCAGATTCAAGATAAAGAATTTCTCCTCTCTGTATTGAAAGAAAAGAATTGGCAAGTAGAAAATGCAATTTGTGATATATTGGATCGAGGAGATTAATTGTTGTAAGAATACTAATAAAAGAATCCATAAAATAAGAAGACAAAAGTTATGGTCAAATAATAGATTGATGAGATTTCTTTTGCTTCACTAATTTCAAACAATTACATTGATTAATTATTCCTCTTACTTAATTAAGGGAATAGTGAATAGAATACTAAGATTTGGTCAATACTACAAATGATTCCTAGGAATAAATAGGTATATGAATTAATTGAATAATCTCAAACTGATTGGTGTAATCTTATTTTGGTTGAAAACAAATACAAATTATAATATCACTTATAAATTCTTAAAGAATAATTGTAATGTGATTATATAGAAGATTAAGATGAGTACGAGAAGCGTAAAGCTTTAAGAGAAAGTTTCCTGCTTCAAGGTGGTTTAAACTTACTTTTATTTTAATTAGACAACTCAATTGAAATTTTAATAATTATTTTAGATATCTTCCAAATATATTTTACGGCTTATTCACTTAGTAGATTGATGATGAATTAGAATGAGTTCTTACAACTCTTAAAATTAAAGTAAGCTGTTCAATAGAAAGATGAAGATCCTAAACTTTGTAGTTTATTGAGTATTCAACTTTAGAAATAAGAAAAGCTTATATTTTAAGGATTTGATGAAGCTCAACTTTTATAAAAGTTGTTTTATAATTGTGAATTGTAGGTAGAATGGAATGTATTGTTGGAAGCTTTGATTTAAAGAATTGGTGTTGAATAAATATATACTAATATACTTTGTATATTGTATATGAAACCTAATTTATTGAGTATCTAGTTACCTATAAAACAATTGGTTGGATTGTTGGCTAGTTCAAATGAAGAGTAAAGGAAGATGACAGCGTATTTCATTTTAACTCTTTAAGATATAGGGAAAAGAAATGGAGTGAATCTTAGTAATGATATTTTGAAGGAGTTATTTAAGGGAGAAACTTAGTATGATGAATTATATCTTGTGATTGCAGGATTGATTGGTTAAGTCAATGATTTAACATTCTTTGATACTCATTAATTGGCTAATTAAATAATATCATTAATCAGCAATCGTGAAATTATTGAATAAAGATTTACTGAAAATGAAGACAAATTATTGTAAGGCAACCTATTATTGTTAACATCTTTATTGGAAGTTGATAAGAATATTAAAGTAGAAATTAAATTTACACAATATTTATACCAATGTTTATTTGAAATGAACAATGATTATTACAAATATCCTGTTTATAAACGTAAATTAACAAGAAAAAGAACATTTTAATTATTACTACAATTATGTAGAGATGAAGATCATTTAGTTGTAATCTTACCTTAAATTCAAAATCATCATAAGTTGAAGTTTGATCTCAATGAAGTAGATATGGATTTAGGTATCAAGGGTTCTCATGGTTTTGTTGGATTAAAGAATCTAGGAGCTACTTGCTATATAAATTCTCTTCTATAACAATTTTATATGAATAAACCATTAAGAAAAGGAATATTGAATGGCTAGATTATGATGACTGAATTGAAAGCACCTTTAATTTTTGACAATGTAAGTGCTGTCGATCTACCTGTATTATAACGTAAATTGGCTGATCATACGTTACATTAACTATAATTAGTATTCATTCAACTCCAAGAATCAGTTAAACAATTTATCAATCCTCATTAATTGATTAAGACAGTGAAAGGATATGATGGAGAAGTCATCAACGTTTTAATTTAATAAGATTGTAATGAATTCTTTAATTTGATAACCGATAAGTTGGAACAAGATTAAAAGTTTACAAATTAGTCAAATCTGATACCATAAATATTAGGTGGTACTTTAGTGAATGAAATTAAATCATTGGAGGCTGATTGTGATTTTAGGAGAGAAAAAGAAGAACCATTTCTAACAGTCTCTATTGATATCAAACATAAGAAATGTCTCAATGAAGCATTGGATTTATTTGTCAAAGGAGATGTTCTTGATGGAGAGAATAAATATTTATGTGAAGAGGTATAAAGAAAGATCGATGTTTAAAAGAGATAATATTTCAAGAAATTGCCAAACACTTTTGTTTTCCATCTAAAACGATTTGAGTTTGACTATAACACTATGTTGAGGATTAAGATAAATGATTATTTTGAATTCCCCCTAGAAATCAATATGTTCAAATGGACTCGTGACAGTATTGTTGAAAATATAGAAATCTAAGATCAAAGTGATTATATGTACATTCTTAAAGGAGTCTTGGTACATATTGGAAGTGCAGAAGGAGGACATTATTATTCCTTCATCAGAGATGTTGATTAATGGTTTGAATTTAATGACAAACAGATTTGCCCATTTAAAATTGAGAATCTTAAAAATGAATGTTTTGGAGGTGGTAATAATAATCTATCAGAATGGGGTATGAGTAATAGTAAAAATGCTTATATGTTATTTTATGAAAAGGTGAAACATGATATTCCTGATTAACTCAATGCTAAAGGTGCTAATGAAGAAATACTAATTAATTAAGTAATCACTCAGAATACTGATTACTTAAAAAATTAATTATTTTATGATTTAGATTACTTCAAATTTATTTAAAATTTAGTCTAAACATATTAAATCAAAACACCTTAATTAGTGACCCAATTGTTATCAAAGGAATCTAATTTGAGAGAATTGGAAACTCTTCCTTCATTTAGAATGATTAAAATATTTACATTCTTTACATATGAAGTCTTATTAAGGAATAAAGATCAATAAATGTTTTAATACAATATCTAAGTATTAAGTGATTTGTACAAATTAGAACCTGCTGCAAATTTCTGGTTGTTAGATTTATTACGAAGTTAAAAATAATTAATAGTTGATTTGTTGATAGAATCATCTTATTCAGATGTAAGGAATGCATTTGCATAATTGATTATTCAATCAATCACCATCATTATTGAACATGAATAGTTTTATTTATTTCAAGATTCATGTATAGGTCGATTCCTTTAATTTTATATTTAAAACTTATTGCCAACAGTCAAAAGTACTTTAAGAAGAGGAACAGAATACTTTTAAGTCATAAAATATATTTTGATTAGCAACTAATTATTGGCTAGATACTTCTATTAGGAAGAATACTTTAAATAGATTTATTAGTTATTACAAGAATAAGTGTCAGGAGTATAATTGACTTCTTCATTTAGATTACAACAATTATCTACAAATAATGTTGATTAGCCATTAATTGTGGTTAGTGATATAATAGCAAAAGTAATAATGAGTTGTAGAACTTAAAGTATGATCGATTTGAATGAAGATGCTCCAACCTATCTATTTAAGGGATAAAAGTATATGGATATTGATTACTATTGGTTAAAGAGATTATTAGATTGTGATGACTTCAAGAAGTACATATTGGCAATGATTCAATTCCAGCCAAATCTGATTGAAATGATTAAGCATATTTGTTGGAAGGATTAAATTAATAGTTAACAAGTAATTAAATTAATTCTTACTTAAATCTTGGAGTATTTGATGGATTGGTAATATATGGAACCAATATCCTAAACACTAGAATCATTATTAAAATTGGATGACAATTTAGTGGAAATACGCTTGTAAGGTTTGTTAAGTGAATTACCAAAGACAATTTCATGTGTTAAAGGAACTTCAATTTTGAATGCAATCAGGTCTCAATCTGAAATTGATAAGAATTATGCTTTTTGCATGATCGCAATACTAGCCAATTTAGCAACTTAAATTAGTTATGTTGGGGACTATTTTAAAAATAACAAAGAATAATTTGAATTCCTATTATGGAAAGCTAGGGATTATAAGAATATCCTTTATGGATTGTATTTCCCTATTACCAAAATTTAAAAGTCCATTTTATAGGTAAATTAATTATATTATTATTAAGTTATCTGCGTTATTTGAAGAGGCTGAAAAACCAATTCTACAAATAGGTTTTCCAAAATAAAATTAAACTGTTTAAGAAGAGCCTGAACCAGAGGACTCTGATACTTAGGTCAATTAATTGATAGAGAATAATTAAAACAATTATACTTAAACTAAGGAAGACTCCATGAACAATAATAATCCATCTGATAGAGATAATGAAACTGATGAATTATCAGAATGAATAATAATATATATTAATTAAATGGCATCAGCTTTTCCTAAATTACCAGGTTTTGTTCCTACTTAAGAAATAGATGTAACTCTTATTTAAATATATATATAAAAGAAACCAAACTTTAGAAAAGTTTCATCAAATAAACAAGAATAGAATAGAGAAATCAATCATCTAGCAAATAAAGATTATGCTGTACCTCGTAAATAACCAATCCAAATACCACCATAAACAGGAATGTTTAATCCTGATTATATGAGTACTACTCATGCGATGCATCTTCCAAAAGTAAGCTAACAGTTACATGATAGAATATCAAAAATGATTCTGAAGAATTATACTAACCAAGTTGGGTAAAGATGGATAGACATGTGTTACGATTCAGCGGTTATTTTAAAGAAGCAGTTGTCGAATCTGCACTTGAGAATTACCGCATTCGCAAAATTACTATTTTTTATTATTTAGAAGATCATTCATTAAGCATAACTGAACCAAAACAAGAAAATAGTGGTGTTCCTTAAGGTGCCTTTTTGAAAAGATAAAAAGTATATTAACTAATAATTATCAGGTGTTAAGAGCAGATAACTCAAAGACATTCATACTTCCTGAAGATTTTAGAATCAATTAAGACATAATCATCTTTGGAAAGACAATTCGTCTTTTTGATTGTGATTAATATACAAGAGAATTTTATGAGGTAAGTATACTTATTATATCAAGTTGTAAGGAATTCCATAAGAGCCATCTTTTATACCATAATCAGATTCTTTTGAAACAAAAACAATGACAAAATTCGTACCTTAAAAAGATACAATTATGAAGGATTACTTAGAACATAAATTAGGAGGAGGAAAAGTTACTTCTTAAAAGCAATTCTTAGAAAATGATAGAAAGGTATAGATATTATATCATTATAAGGTACTTAAATTCTACGTCTTTTCTGATATAGACTATGTTCTTCATTACTATTTGGCTGATGATACTATTGAGATAAAAGAAATCAATTCCGCCAATTCTGGTAGAGTTCCATTTCCAATGATGTTGAGTAGACAAAAGCTACCCAGAAAATTCTCCTTAAATCAACCTGGATAAACATATGCAGAAGACTTTATTCGACCATAAGATATTTAATATGGATAGCATCTTATAATCTACAATCGTAAATTCCTAATTAATGGTTGTGATTAATTTACTAGATATTACTATTTTGAAAAATTCAATGTTGATTTCCCTTTGGGAGGATAAGAAGAAACTATACAATAAGAAAGATCTAGTATATTATATAATCCATATATTAGATATAATCATTCCACCGCATAATGGCATAGGAGATGAATAGGATTCACTTGGTTATATATATAGATTATAACCAATACCTCCAAAAAAAGATTTTTTCAAATGGGTAGATAACCAAGTAAATCTCAGATTTTTAGCAATGTTTAATACTACAAAACCTGAAGACAAGGACAGAGTCTTTGTTATTACATTCTTTTTAAACGATGACAGTCTCTTGGTCTATGAACCTACTGTCAGAAATTCAGGTATCTTTATTATATACATTTCTTTTAGGAATTCCTGATGGTAAATTTCTGGAAAAAAGAAAATACAAAAATATTAATAATAATAATGAATTCTTCACTCCAGGAGATTTAATCGTGGGTAATGAGATTCAAATTAATGGATGGAAATTTTAATTATTGGATTGTGATGAATTCACTAAAAAATGGTATTCTGAAAATTTTAAATGAAACAGATAAATTAATGTATGTCTGTCATGTATGTTATTATAATTAAAACTTCTTTTGCTTATCATTTCTCCATAATCCCTGATATTTATATGAAAATTTAATTCTAAATAGTTTGATGCTATTATTTTTACAATTTTTAGAATTAAGAGATACACAAATCTATTATTTAAAGTTTGAATTAACATTGTTTTATTTATATTTTTTAAATATTTACAAATTTGATATTCTAAAATAAGAATGATATATACTAATCTAAGGCAATCAAAACACAAGATTAGAGAATAATATTTGCTATTTTTTAGTTGTTATGTTTATACAAGTTTACTTTATATTTAATTATAATATTTATTTAATCATCCATAGATCTTAATATCCAAATCAAATGAATCATTCATTTTTTTAACCAAATGATGGTCCAGATCTGATTTTTTTAATTAAAAATGCCAAAGCTATTAACAATTATATAACTCCAACAACAATGAATGCAATAGAAAGAAAAAGATTCTTTCCTCCAAAAGGCCCAGAAGTAGATAGTACTATATTTTTTGCTCCAGCAAACATTTATGGATTATAGTTATTTTAAAATTCGAATGTATATTCTCCTTCTTCTATATCTTACTCTATGCGTCCCCAAAGTTTTCTGAATGTTGGTAATCCTGCTGTTCTCATCCAAACTATGAAATGTTCATTTTCAGGATTAATCCATTGGCTATTCTCAGAATCGGAAGTTTTCTTATACTTTTTACCTTTATCATTAGGCCAGCTTATTCCAGTTTGATTCAATTCAATATTTGTTCCTGACAATCTTAATGCATATGTATCATTGAAGAAACTCTTTGCAATCAATCCACAAGGACTTGCAATATCATCTGGATTACGTTCTTTTTGAACAGGAATATTTTATTCTGTTATATACACAGATTATTGCCATTCTTCTAAATCTTTATTGTAAATTATGGGATCACAATATTTTTCTGCATCTGAAAGTGAAATTTCTTCTCCTGATAATTAGGTTGATGATTTGGATTTAACATATCTTCTATGATTTTAATAGAAGTTTTCAAGTTCGTAATAAAAATAAATAGGAGCTTTCATTTTATCCAATTTATAAATAAAACTACACTTCTAATTGTATTCAATAGGTTAACATTTTTGATCGTATTTATAAATCGTTACTTCTTAAATGTTATTATTGATCACTGTTATCACAATACCCAAAGCAACAAATATTACGCCAATTATTGAAAATAAAGCAATTGTACTACCTACAGATGGTACTGGATGCCATTTCTTGAAAAAAATATAATGTAGAAATCCTTTGGAATCACTCATTATTTAATTAAATTATATTTTGATGGCATTGAAATCAGCAGCTTTATTTGAAAAGATGGATCCATTCATTAAAAGTTAAGGAGCAGATTTGGTTAAGAAAATCAATGCAGTCTACTTTTTTGAGGTATCAAAAGCAAAAGGTGAAACTCCAGAAGTTTGGACAGTTGATCTTAAAAATGGAAATGGAGTAAGTTTAATAATAGTATCAGATTAGTCTATCGCTAAAGGAAAAGTTGGAACTGCTGATGCCACTTTCACAATGGTGGATGATGATATGATAGTAATGGCTCAAGGAAAATTGAATCCTTAATAAGCCTTTATGTAAGGAAAGATGAAAATCAAAGGAAATATGGCTGCGGCCACTAAATTTACACCAGACTTGTTACCAAAAGATGCCAAGTTTTGAGTAATAAAGAATTATTATATAAATATATATATATAAATAAATAAATGTATGAAAGTAGAAACAATTCAGTCCCCAGATCATTATAATAAATACAATACTTGAAACAATATCATATTATGGATATCACTAATGATAAACAATAGATTGCAAATTATCTTGATATTTTGAATTAGGAAACTGATGTATATTATCTATTTGATTCCTTTCATTCTCTTTTGAATTCAGTTAAATAAGCAGAAGAAACAAAAATAACTAATAAACCAAGATAAAATACTATAGATTGGTGGAAGTTAACAAATTAATCATACAGCTGGGCAGGTTTGAAAAATATCAAAGGGATTTCGAATACTCCCTCCAAAATTAGAGTCACTAATGATAGTAATCATGGCAGATAAATTGGTTAGGTTGAATTGTAGGTTTTCGATGAAAAAGATCTTGAAACTAATAAGCAAGATAGAATTTTATTAAGTGTTTATTAACTATAAAATAAGTATTATAAATGCCATATGGGCTTTTGTTAAGTATAGAAATTAGAAGGGTAAGTAGTAATAATTAATAAATTATACATAGCCAAATGGTATAGAAAAGTAGGGAATTATTTAGAGTTGATATAAGAATTTATGAAATATATCCTAACTGTTTTGTAAGCATAGAAGGTGAAAATTAAAATTAATTCTAGTTAAGGATCCTAGATCAAGTATTTATAACAATTAGGATTCAAATTATCTTAAAATATTCCATTAATAAATGATCTTAAAATATTTACTTTAATTTTAGACAAATAATGATTTGTTATATTTAAATATATCATTAATTTATAATATAAAAATAAATAGTTTAAGTAATTTTCAATTAAATTATAAATTAGTTCACGCATTTTAGAACTCCAAAACTCAACAAATAATAGATTAAAGTATTGAATTTGTGTATCATGATTATGATTATTTTTTGTACGCTTATCTTCTGACTTAACTAAAAAAGTCAAACATAGCATTATTTGCTTAATCGGTTTCTTTCTCAGGTAATCCATGTTGCTGTGGAACATTAACTGATTTTTTGTTCTATTTTCTTACTTTTTTTGGTGCATCTTAAGTATCTCCTTGATTACCTTATTCAGCTAAAATAATATATTGCAAAATGATTACCTTAAGCAACTTGATTTTGAGTAGATAATTGTTATTACTACTATTTGGAAACTTTAGGTCTACCACCACCTCTACGATTAGAACCCTTTTCTCTTTAAATAACAACGATAGTAGTTTTTTTATGATAATTGTCTTCATAGTTGATTGGTATCATATTTTTGAAATCCTAATATGATTTAGCATAAATGGAATCCAATTCAGAAGTATCTGGCTTAAATCTGAGATTTGCATCAAGGAACTATTGATCAACTTCTTCATCCTCTTAATCTTAATCGTATTAATCATACCCAGAGACAATTTAATAATACATTCCTTCTTTAAGATATAGTTTAGGATTGAGATGAAACAATCGAAAACAAGGATAAATACATAGAAAGATATTGGTACCAAGAACTTTATTACACCCAATACATGAAGCAGTAGTTTTTGAGAGTATGCTTTTACTCAAACATACTTGGCATCTTGCATTTCCATTATGAATAGGACAATGATATAATTGATCATTAACTATGCCAACAGTTTAATCAGTTTGACAAGATCTATCTACTTGAAGGGAACCATCTTTTCTGAGTAAAGGCTTTGGATTTTTGTAATCGATAAGTTTATTAATTAATTATAATGCTAGTTCAGTTCTAAAAGATTTAATTTCTTACTTTTTTAATATTCTAATGTTATGCAAAATGGATTCTATAACAAAGATAAAAATTATTTTTTAAGTAGAATTAATCGAAGTGTTTTCAGGTTCTGATGGTTATATAGCAATTTTTTCCTCTGTAAATTATTATTATGATATTTCTTGTAGATATAAATTTCTTGATTATAAAGATTATAAAGAGACACAACTATTCCATTATTAATTCTTATAACATAAATATATAGGTTCTTTACTTTTAGAGGAATAAAATATTTATTGATCTGCATTAGGTGGATGAGGTAATAAGGAATGTTAATTAAGATCTGTACATACAAATATCTTTTACTAGTACAATTGTAAAACTGATTCAGCATTTAACAATCCTTGACTATAAACTATATGTCTACCAAGATGATAAGGTTCAAACATCATTCTCAATCTTTTTTATAAATCTCGATGATTATTAAGATCTAGAGTTTTATTTATTGGTGTAGCCCAAAAGAATTATTATAAAATTATTCCAGATTCCTTATCAATTAATTAATACCATTATATTTTGGTCGAATATATTAAAGTATAGAAATTTGAGATTAAGAATAATTCTTATCCTGGTAATATAAGTTTCTTAAATCTATCATTTAATTCTTAGGTAAATTAAGGTAGAAATTCTTATCTAAAGAAGGTCTATGCATTAAATTCCAATTTAACAGCCAATTATGATTCTGTTTGTAATTTAGGTTAAATTATCTCCACTTTCTAATCAATATCTTCAAATTATTACTGAGTTATTATGGATTTAATACCACCCCCTGCAATCCAATCTTCTCCATAGAAATATTCATTTATATCTGGTAGTCTCATATATCCCATAATTAATTTTGTTCCTAGATATAACCAAAATTCAGATTCATTTGTTTAACATGTCTTCATTAAGTCTTTGAATCTACTTTCACCAAATAATAATCTTATCATTTCTTGAGGATTGTCCTTATATTCTAACATTCTGAATTACCCAGAAAATTTTGGAACTGTCATATTATTTAATTAATTAAACAAACTCCAATCTTAATAATCAACATCTTACACAATCCCATCATCTTCTTAAACTATTTCCTCTAGCAATGCTTAATGTTTCTTATATTATTAATTTAGTGGTTTATTTTATGGACACGCTATAGGCTATTACAACAATTAAGTTATTTTTTACTATTTATCTATCTAATTCAAAGTCAAATTTTCAATCTCTCCTATTTCTAATGGAGTTTAGTTTTCAGTGTTTTTTTTTCTAAAAAATGATGAAGGAGTTGTATCTTCAATCTTTTATTTTAAGACACTGATGTTAGATGGAATTGGTAATTCATTATCAGAATCAATTATAATGAGATTCTTACTCTTTTTTTATTATGTCACATTTGTATTAGGTATAGGTTAAGTAAATGAAAAAAACTCTTTCTATTATTTCTTTAGTGCAGGTTCAGATTTTAAAATTTATTCTGACATTTAAGATTTGTCTTCAGAAATCTTATTTTCAAATGGTTTCTAAATTTCTTTATGTGAAATCTCAGAAGATCTTTATGATGGAGGCGGTAATACTATCTCTTGTTTTTCAGCATCACCTTATTATGCAGGCTTAAATTGATTTTAAAGTGGTTCAATCATTTTTTCATTCAATTCCGTCTTTTTAGAAATGATTTAATCATTTTAACAATCATCATCAATTATGATAGATGCTTATCTTTATTTTTTAAAAAGTATTTTACACTCTTCTTCTTCTTAGCTCTTTTATTCTTCATCATTACTCTCTAAAGCAGCCAAAATTACTTAAGATTTAGTATCCTATTTAGGATTTTGGAATAATTCCTAAAACTTTTGTATTAGCTATTGTTAATTTGTTTCTGGAGATGAGTTATAATCCTAATTTACATCATAAACATCTTAATTATCATCTTAAATCAACAATTTTATAATTTGATCAGTCATAATGCATTATTATTGTGGATCCAAAGAGGTTGTATGGTTTTTAACAATCGTTTATGGCAATTGATTTAGTAATTCATCTAGAAATTAGGATTCAAGTTGAGGCTAATTTGATGTTAATTCTGACATTATGTATAATATAATTAAAAAAGAGTGTGTTTTATATTGTGCTTATATGAAAAATATTTCCTGGATTTTTATTATTTTTTGTATAAAATTGTCCTACCTTATTAACAAGATAACGATAATAAATTTACATTATATAAAAATACTAAACATTCTACAAATGTGTTTTTTTAATTTATTAAAACCAATTTAACATAGATAGTTTCAATTACTCTTATAACCATTTCAAATTATAAATTATAACGCCATCTTTTGATTAATATATTTACAAAATGCATCTAATGATTGAATAAATACATCTTATTAATCTTCATGTATATTATTAATATAATCTTGATTTTACTTAATATATAAATATTGTTGGGAATTTATTCTCTTTAGTGAATTATATATGGATGTTTTACTCAAATATAGCATTTATTTTTCTGGTTGAATATTTTTTTATCTGTCTTAATTAAATACCAAAAAGATTTAAAAATTTATTTTAAATATAATGCCAAAGGGTTAGACCACTACAACCTAAAAAGCTTAAAAGGCAGCTAAAAATGCCAGAGTTGCCAAAAAAGTAGTCAGAGCCAGAAAACATTTCTAAAATAGATTCCATACCACTAAACCATTAGCATTAACAAGAAAACCAAAATTCACCAGATTAACTAGATAATTGAAACCAATTACCAAAGGTTTAGATTTCTAAAATGTCCTTAAACATCCACTTATTACAGAAAAGGATATGAAAAAAATGGAAGATGAAAACACTATGGTCTTCTATGTTAATCAAAAATCTACAAAACCATAAATCAAAAGAGCATTCTCTAAAATTTATGATGTTAAAGTTAGAAAAGTCAATGTAATCTTTCTCTGCTTATAATTAGATCTTAAATACATTTGGTGGAAAGAAGAAGGCTTATATTAGATTGGGTGGTGAAAATGATGCTCTTAATTTGGCCAACAGAATTGGTATCATCTGAGTGACAATTATATTACACAGTAAAATATATGTATATTCCAATTTATCCAATATATTTTAATCTATTTTTTTTTTTTATGAACTCTTCTATTCGAAATACATATACCTTTAAAAAGAAACCAAAAAGCTTCAACAAAACCTTTGCATCTTAATATATTAAATCAATACTCAACAATTATCAAACACTTTCTGCTCCAATTCCTAATCTAAAAATTGATGAAGAAATAAATGAAAATACTAAAATCTAAGAATCCTTAAATATTAAACAATTAGTTGATGAGTCCTCATAACATTCTTCTCAAATCATCCAAATAAACCATAAAATTAAAAAAAGAGCCATTTTAGAATCTGATAATTATCGCCTAATCTACAGAATAAATTCAAAATTTTAAGTCAATCCATGTAAAGTATCATTAAGAAAATTTAAAATGAACTAATAAGATCTAAAATTTATGGAAGAATTTGATAAACTCAAATCAGAGTTATAATTTAGAGAACCTAATGAAATAGATTTTCTAACTCCCTTCAATGAATTTTATCAAAAAATAAATGAAATTGTATTGAATAAGCTATGAACATATATTCATTTTATTACTATTAGCAACTATTTTAAAAAATGCGGCTTTTTAAGAATTAGTTTTTTATTAATAAATTCTAATTGCATTTTAATTAATTATTTTAGAAATTAGACTTTAATATTTATTATAAATGAAGTCAAATAATTGCTGATTGATATAATTATATTTTATATATCAAACTTTAATATTGGTAAAATCAACTGATTAAACCAATTGTAATGCCTATTGACTGATGGCTTATTCTCTTTAGAATTCATTCTTAGTGTCATTATATATTTAAATTTCATCAGCATAAATATCGTTTTCTAATTAAAGTTATTATTCATAGGAAGCTTAATCAGCTGCTCTTTAATCTCTGAATGTAGTAACTTAATCAATTTTGTCTTTAAAGATAATAAATTAAAGTACCTAAAGTTGCAGTTAAATCAACATTGAGAGCATTGATTTATCTTTAGAATTCGGCATATTCAGCATTCAATTATTCTATTCTAGCTTCAAATGCTTCTTAATCTTAGACTTCTTACAAAGATAAATCATTAATGGAATCAACAATAGCATTTCTAAATTCATTCAAACTATCGACAATTTGACTCAAGACTCCTTAATCAGAGAAGTTTTGATTTGAAGCCAAGGTGATTAAGGCTTTTAAGAAAGGAGCCATTTTGCTTCTTGGTTTAATGCTTGATTCTATTTTCCTGAGTGAATTCTAAAACTTCTTGACTTAAGCTAATGATGGATTATTAAGTGTTGATAAAAGTGTCAATGCATCATCTACTGCAGCAGTAGCATCATTTAACTCTGCTACTTATGCTTCATATGCTTCGTGTTCTTATTCTCTTGTCAAATTTTCTTCATCTACCTTCTATCTATTTTATTCTTAATATTCTTCTAATGTAGCAATTCTAAGTTCCAATTGTTCTTTTCTTGGAATTAAAAGGTTTTCAATCACATCATCTGATCTACTAACATCAATTTATGCTTATTGGATTTATTGAGTGAGTTGAACAAGTAAAGCATTGTGTTCATTTGTTCTACGTTAAAAATTGAAGTCAAGTAACTCAAGTCCATCTTCCAAATCATTGACAAGTTCTTCAATAGCATCCAATAACTCTGATACTGATCCTCCAGCCATGGAATGCAATTCCACTAAATGTAGTAAGGCTCTTCCATAATTGGTTTTTTGTAATTCAGCTTACAATTTTTATGGACTTTAGTTTCTTATCTTAGCACAAGTTGCTAAAGAAATGAGTAATATCAAGATCACTATTCTCATTTTTTTTAATATTATTATATTAAATCATATTACCGTTTTTGATTATATATCTCGCATTCTTAATCTCTAAGATTATATACTTTGATACTCCTCATTCAATCAGCTTATATCATCCAATTCTTTTAATTCTAATTTTCATTTTAATTAATCGCCTGAATCACTAAATATTGTTAATCTTTTAGTTGTCAATATAAATTATATAATCCTCTTATAAATTTTAGATCAATTTTATATCTTAATAAATTCCTTAAAATTGAGTTTGTTAGGTTTTCAAATATGATTATATTCTATTAATTTATATAGAAATCATTTAATTCTATAATTATATAAGTAGAATTTATACATGTTAAAAAATTTTATTAAATTGGTTTATATATTTAAAATAATAACATTATTAAAAATAATAAATGGACATAGAAAATTGTAGTTAATAGGATCAAGAATATTATGATCTAGACGATTATTATGGAATTTCAAACTCAGACTACGAACCTTAAAATCTGAAAAGAACCGATTCCAAAAAGTTTTATCTATTTATATTTTTAAGTTAAGAAGTATTGGAATTAAAGGATGTGATGAATTTTATCGATCAATTAATTACTAACATAGGAGAATTATTAAATTTGGAAGTTGACAATACATATGAGGTATTGAGATTTTTAAATGTAGATATTAATGTTTTATAATTGGAACAAAGACAGAATAGAAAGCGAGTATCACGAAAAAATACTAGAATAATTACAAAAATAAGGAATTTATAACAATCATTCTGCAATATGTTATTAAGAATAAATTAGCAATTGCCCTCTATGTCTAGAAGATGCAAAATTAGTAAAATTAGGATGTGGACATGAATTTTGTAATAGTTGTATTTCTCAAACAATCGCATAAAGATTTACAAAAGAATAATTTTTAGTTATTCCTTGCTTATAATATGGGTGTAAATACCGATTACCAATATCAATGATTAAAAATTTTTCTAAGCCAGATGACTTTTATAAAATTGTTTGTAGAAAATTTATAGAATCAAATAAGACCCTTGCATATTGTTAAGGAGTTGATTGCAAGAAAATATTAAAACCAAAAGACTCATCTTTAACAACTGTCATGTGTCCTTGTGGAACTCAATTTTGTTTTAGATGTAAAAATGAATTACACCTCCCCGTCCCTTGTGATATGGCTAAGACCTGGGTTTCTGAAATTACCAAAAATGAAGCAAATATAAAATGGATTGTTCTCAATACTAAAATGTGTCCTTTTTGTAAGAAACCTGTTGAAAGATCTGATGGATGTAATTATTTAATGTGCAAACCTCCTGGAGGTTGTGGAAAGGCTTTTTGCTATGTATGTTCTAATCCATGGGAACCAGATCATAAAGATCACTTTAAATGCAGTAAATATGTTCCTCCTGCAAATAACTTAGAAAAAGAAAAAGAAATTTTAGCTAGATATAATTTCTATTATGAAAGATTTTTAAATTCAAATTCTGGAGTCGAATAAACTTAACTAAGATTAAAAAAATTAAAAGAAAAGCATTATTAAGAAATCTAAGAAATCTATGAAATTACCACACTTGAAGCTTCATTTTTGGAACATTCTCTTAAAGAATTAATTCAATCTAGATAAGTGTTAAAATGGTGTAAATATATATTTATTATTAAGGACATATTGTCTTGGCTATTTTATATCTCAAGCAAATCCTAACTCATCTAAACTATTTGATAATTACCAGAAAGATTTTGAGCATTCTTGTGAATAATTAAGTATTCTTTCCATGCAACTTTTTACTGAATTAGAGAGAATGTAAAATTAATTTACAAGACAATAAACTACGTTAGAAGCCAAAAGACAAGATTTCTTTTAAAAAAAAGAGCAGTTTTAAAAAATATAAAATAGATGCTAATTATTAAGAGATAACTTATTAAAAGCAAGTGAAAATGGAGATATAATGAATTGATTTTTATCGATTATTAAATTATTATATATACAAAGTTATAATATTAGTTTGAGAGATAAACTTTACAAATTAAATTGATTATTATATTTAAAGACAATTAATCAAATAATCTGAATTAGTAAAAGGTTGTAAAAGTAAAGTTACATTAAGAAAATAAGGGTAAAGTGGATATGATTATAATGTAAATAATTAAATATTAAAATATATTTAATTAACTTAAATATAATATTTATTAATGTCAAATTATTTCATTTCAAATAAATATTCTCTTTCATAATTATATTTTTTCAAACTATTTATTGTTATAAACACAATCCATATTTTCAAAAGACACTTTCAAGTTCTCAAATCTAAAACAGTCATTAATTTATAGCTATGCTTAAAGGTGATTAATTTTAAGAATTCTTATTTTTATAAAGTTTTCTAATATATTAATTTAAGGTATTAATCAAGTACAATATCAAATCATTAAATAACCTGATATTTAAAAATTAATTTAGAAATAAAATAATGAATATTTATTCATAAAAATAAAGTTTGATTATTGGTAATATAATATGGTAAAATTTGTGCAATTCTTTAGAGCCATGCATGATTGTACGCTTACTAAGCAGTAAATCGATCCTGAGAAAGTCGTTTCATAAGATTCTCAATAAAATCCTTTAAGTCTCTGGATGCAGTATAAGGTATCATAAAACAAGCCTAAAATAATTCTATTATTTACTGTTTTCATCAATTCTTATTAATTTTCTTTCCATGGTGGTTTCCCAAAACATAATTCATAAGTTAAAACTCCTAATCCCCAAATATCACTTTTTTTATCATAAGTTTCACCTTCTAAAATTTAAGGAGATGCATAAATAATAGTTCCACATTATGTTTATCTATCCTCATCTGGAGAATAAACACAGAAAGAGAAATCAGCTAGTTTTACTTATCCAAAACTTAACAGAATATTATCAGGTTTAATGTCTCTGTGAATTACGTCTTGATTGTGTATGTACATTAATGCAAAAGTAAGTTATTGTACATATTATGCTGCAATTTTCTCTTAAAACTTTTTAACAGGTTGCATTTATTAAAGAGTATTTAATTATCCATGTGAACAATATTCTAAAACCAATACAATTTCAGTTGCTATAATAATTATGAATAATTACAAGTTTAGAAGAAAGTGTAAAGTTTTGTTATATTTGGATGTTCGAGAAGGTATTATATCTTGATTTCCCATGCTAATTACGCTTCCATATTCTCTTTAATTATTTAAGATTTTTGAATAACTTTCAAAGCAACCAAAAATCCTGTTTGTGTGT
Source organism: Paramecium sexaurelia (assembly GCA_000733375.1). NCBI lineage: Eukaryota > Ciliophora > Oligohymenophorea > Peniculida > Parameciidae > Paramecium > Paramecium sexaurelia. The sequence goes on from JPFM01000170.1 coordinate 99,296, forward strand.
GTTTTGCAAGAAACACTTAACTATATTATCCATCTCCTAATTATTTAATTATAGCAAAATTTTTATATTTTTCTTTGGGTTTTACTAGCTTTTTAATTGGAGAACTTGTTTAACTAACAGGAGTTGAAACTTGTTTCTTAGGGTTAATTAATTTTTATACTTTGGTATATTCTTCTCTAACATTAGACATTAAAGGAATGAATGGAATTATAGGAGTGATTTCTGATTATAAGGATAGCGATTCAACTTTTTTTGGAGATTAATAATCGTATTTCGATTTTAATGTAGGTTAAATAACCATAGATTTTTGAGATAGAATTAAAGGAGAATTGTCTTTGTTTTTTAAATCTGTATCAGTTTTAATTGAGTTAGCTTAATATGTTTGATACCTTGGTTATGATTCTAATTGAACAGAAGCATAATTATTCCTCGATTTTGAGAGCACTGAATCAACATATGTCATTATATTAGGGTTATGCACAGAAGTATTAGGTAATCTTGAATATTGTCTATATGGCTGATAAGGATGATTCATAAAATTAATTTACAGAGAGATTATGTTTGAAAATATATATTATTCAATTTGGCTTTATTAATTGTTTATTATAATTTGTTATAGAATAATTGATGTTTTTTAAATGTTCTCTATCTAATTTTGTTTTATATAAAAAAATGATCTTTAATGGAAACTTATTATCTAAGTAAACCATCACAAAAATTACTCAGCTTATAAATTATCATACTTAAAGTATTGATTTATAAAATTAAAGAACGCAGCGCTTTAACTCGACCTGGTCTAGCTATAATTTAGGTTGGAAACAATCAATCATCTTTAAGCTACGTTCGCAGGAAGATTGCTCTATGCGAAGAAAATTAAGTAAATCATAAACTTTATCACTTTCCTGAGAACATATCCTAAAAAGAGATTGTTAATCAAATTAGAATTTTAAATTAGTAAGGTTCAATAGATGGAATTCTTGTTTAAGTAAATTCTGTAATTAACTAAAGCTCCCATTGCCTCCTCATTTATCAAGGTTGGAGATTTCCAATGAGATTAAGGTAAGTAAAGATGTAGATTGTCTGCATTTGGCAAATTTCTAAAATCTTCTGTAAAATGGTGAGGATAATGATATCATACCCTGTACACCAGCTGCAGTTCTGCATATATTAGACTCTAATGGAATTGAAGTTAAAAATCAGAACATAACTGTGATAGGTAGAAGTCAGCTTGTTGGATTCCCATTAGCTGTTCTTCTACTTAAAAGAAATGCCAAGGTCACAATCTGCCATTCTGAAACTTCTGTCCAAGAATATGTAGAAAAAGTATATACAATAATCAATTTTAGGCTGATATTGTTATTTCATGTGCAGGCCACAAAGAATTAGTAAAAGGAGATTGGATCAAAACCGGTGCAAAAGTCATTGATGTTGGAATTACAAGGATATCTGGAACCAATAAAATTGTTGGTGACATTGAATTCCATAAAGTTTCTCATTTTATAATTTTAGGCTCTTCCTAAAGTTAGTTTTATCACACCAGTCCCAGGAGGAGTTGGTCCATTAACTGTATCCATGCTATTTCAAAATCTATATCGAGTTTGGTGTAGAAGGAATGGCTTAAAGCTCTACTTTGATGAACAGGAGGAAGAAATAAATTATGCCCAACATTACTAATTTTGAATTAGTTTTATAATTTTTTTACTTTTAGAAATTATTGTTTTGATTATAATACAAATTCAATTATTTATGATTAAATTCTTATTATTTAATATTTATTGAAACAGCCTTGAATTAAACTTTCAATTTAACTTATAGGTTAAGTGAAATATAACAAAGACAATTAGAGTGAACAATTCTAAGCGAGTCATTAAAAAAAAAAATTTATAGGAAATATCATGGAAAAAGAGTACAAATAAAAAAAATGATACTTATTCAAAGTTAAATTTAAACAGACTTTATATAATTAAATGATATTAATAATTATTTATTGCATTAACTCATGCTTTAGCAATTCTTCCATTTAAGAAATCTAAGAATGGTGGAGTTTAAACCACTTGTAATGCTTTAGCTAGAACTGCTAACTCTTATTAAACAGATGACTATAATAAAATGAATTTAAATAGTTTACCACAATATCATCATGAATTTTAAGATTGGCTGAATAATTATTGTTTTCAGTTCTTAATCTATCTTAATAAGCTTTAAGGTCAGCTTCTCTAGTAGAGATCATAGTTTCAACATCTGAAATTCTAACTAAAAGTATATTATTAATAATACAATATTACCTGTTTTATCTTCTCTTTCTTAATAGAAATCTGCATATTGTTGATCAAATACAGCTTTTTCTGAACCTAATTATTATCTTCTTAATTCATCTTATTATTTTTGACTATCTTCATCTTTATAAGCTTTGGTTAATGCATCAAAAATATTTAATCTTAAACTATTTAAGAAATCACACATTTCCTTTAAAACTTATCTATCTTTAAAATTGAATCCTTCAGTTAAATTAGTTAAAGCTTAAATAAATGAAGAATATTAGTGACCAAAATTCTCTGTGTTTGCTTTTACTTATCTCAATGCTTTATTAACTTTGTGTTTTTGTTCATCAGTAACTTCAATGAATGCAGCTCTAACTTCACCACTTTTGAATAAATCTGATAATAAATCTAATGCTTCATCAATATTTCTTAAAGCATCTGTAAATTCAGTTGTTGTTAACACAAATGAATCATGTTAAGTATTTCTTGCAGCTTCTGCTTCTTTGAATGATTAAGCATTGTCTGTTTATTTAGCTTTAAGTCCTAACAAGATCTAGAGAATGAAATAAGATTAATAATATTTACATCGTCTAATTCATGAAGTCTTGGAATCAATTCACTGTTTAATACTTCTTTTCTCTATTTATATCAAATTCAGCTTAATTAGCTTATGAACTAAGTGAAATAACTTTAGCATTGTGTTCACTTTCAACAACTTCCCATTAAGTATTTTCTAATTTCAATCTCTCTTCAATTTGACGACCAAATGCTTTAACACCTTCAACTAATGAGTCTACAGCTCCAGTCACTCTCATTGTTACTTCAGCTAAATCAATGACTATATGTCCAATTTTTGATTATGTTAATTCATCTATTGAAGATTATACACCTGGATTAACGTAAGAATCCATTACTCCTTAATTACTTTATAAATTAACTAATCAATATCTTACTTTGTAAATGTAGTTGCTGAAACTAAACTTACCAAGGCTAAGAGAACAATCTTATTATGTACCATAGATGAATTCGTTTTTTATATAATATAATGTTTTGTAATTTTATAAAATATTGAATGTGAATCCTCTTGATTTAAAGAAAAGACTCAAAAAATAATAAAAAAGACATAATGGTATAGTAAATAACTATAAGTTTATTCTTTTAAATAAATTTTCAATAATTTTTTCATCCAACAGTTTTTAGTTTTTATATAACCATTTAATATATGAGGATGAAGGATCTCATATTAAGTGAGGATGAAAAAATTATTCGAAACTAAATATTTGAAAATTTATTTAAGAGATAAAAGATGATATCAGAGAAATTAGAGCATTAATAAAATTGAATATGTTAGTTTATATAAAAATTATAAAAATCTATGATTAGGTTTATTTTTTATTTTTATATTCTGAATTTTGAGAATTATTGATATAGTAAGATTTGAAAACTGACAATTAATATGAGGAATTATATATAAATTAAAGCCATAATAAAGCTGATTTTGTCAAAGTTTAAGAAAGAAATTCCCATATTCATTTTGTATTAACTGATTGGATATTTTGATAATGGTATTCATTTATTATAGAAATATTTATAAATTTAAGTTAATTTATTGATTACGTTTTAAAAATTTGTAGTTACATAAAAGTATATTCCAAATAGAATATACTAATGAAGTTTAAAATTATTATTGAAAAAAAGGCCAGAAATATAATGATATAGGGAATAATTATTATTTGTATAAAGAAGTGATAAAGACAAAATATGAGGAATAATGATTAAGAAGTAAATGATAGTGTTTATAGGAATTAAATTATGTAATTTGTAGATGAGTATAAACTAAGTGAACGAACAGTTATTATAAATTTAAGAAGTTTGGAGTGAAAACAGAATATAAATAGAATTACTTTTTAGATATAATATATCATTCTCATTTAGTATGCAAATAGATAAATTCATTAACTTGATGGACTTTTTTTTAACAATATCAATTTATATTTTATTACTATTATTAATTAAATTTGTTAAACTATTGATAAATCTTCATTTTATATTAATTATATTTTAATATATAAATTGTTAAAAAGGAATGTTGAGATTTAATATAAAATATTAAAATCTTATGATTAGACTTCTAATTGTAATGAAACCAAAGATTATAGTTTATTTCAACATTTTTTAGAATAGGAAGTTGACTATTACTGAATTTAAGATAAACATGTAAAAAGATTGTTTTAAAGGTTAAATGTACAATTTATTAATACAAAAATAAAAAAACAATTAAGAATGTGAACAAAAATAGTTCAATAAGCCGAAAAAATTGTGGTCAATGATGGATTGATTTTTCAATAAACTATTATTTAGTTAGTAGGATATTATAAAGTTCTGTTGGTTGCAACGTAATCTAAGCTTAGAAAAGTTAAATTTAGAAACCCATGTATTCAACTAACAAAATAAATTTATTAAATTTTCTGAAGAAATTGATTAGATTTTTCATTTCCTATTTGCATTTGATTATTTAATTTTTAACAATATAGAATCATTTATGTGTTCTGGATATTTAGATAAAGATTGTTTAATTAATTAAGATTGGTTTTAGTAGTCAAAAATAGTTGAATTGATGGAAATCAAATACATTTTAATTAATTTATCAATAGAATCTTACAATAATTTTTATTTATCATCTAAATGATCATCATATTTATTGTATGAGATTTAACATCTAAAAGTTATCTTTATTTTAATTTTAAAATAACAATATAAAATAGTAATACTGATGTTGATTTTAATTAGTCTATTTTTGCGAATATATATGGTGTATTATTAAATTAAAGAATTTTCTAAAATATTATGAATCCTCCTCCTGGCTTAGGTGATGACAATGAAGAATAGATAGGTCCTCCTCCTGGAATAGATATTCCAAAAAAGAAGAAATTTCATATCAATAAGAAATTAAGTCAACAATAAACTTCTTTGGAATCGTTGAATCTGGAATTAAAAGTTACTGTGCAAGACTAACACTTTGATCAAGTATTTTGAATTGCTAATTGTAGATTCCAATAGCTGATGAATATTTAGAACCTTCGATGAACAATTTAATTGCATTTGATGGACATATATGCGATACATCAGGATCTGATTCATTAGCTCTTTGGGATAAGGAAATGAAATTGAAGAGAGAATTTAAGGGATTAATAGAAAATATGCCATGTTAGTTAGTAGCAGTCCATGATAAAATTTATTTAATCTTCGGTGACATTTTATTTTTGATACAACCTGAATTAAACAAAAAGACAATTTTAATTGAATAACCACTTACGGCGTTTTGTGTATCAGATCATACCAATCCAAGGTAGTGTCATATACATACCTAGAATTATAGGTGTCAATGAAGGGGAAATCAGTTTATGGAGAACCTCTAATTTAGGCAAATCCAATCTTTAGGAACCCATTTTTAATAATTTTGTTACTAAATCCAAAGAATTGATTGAATTACAAAAAATCTTATCAGATAAATTTGATGATTGTGATGATCTTTTAATGTTATAAAATGGATTGGTTTTTGCAAAACAAAAAAAAGTAGGTGAAGTATTTTTAGTAGATTTTGAAAATGACCAATTAGAGGAATTGCAAACCACTTATGGATGTGCAGTAACATGTTGGACTCCAATTTCATATGATTGTGTAGCATTTGCTTCAAATGGATAAATTGTACTTACAAAATTCTTATAAAATAAATAAGCTGTTGTTTAAATTGTGTTAAGTTCTTCCAAAGATGATATACATCATGGATTGTGTTATTCAAACAATAATTTATTCTCAATTAATAAAAATGCTGTTGTAACATGTTGGAATATTTTTAAAGGAACAAAAGTAAAAACAGTTGATGTGAAATTCTGTCCCGGAGTATATTCATTATAATTAATGAATCCAGAATTCATAATAGCTGAACATAAAGTGAAAAAAGACTTCATTTTACTAAATGTTAATCTAGAAAAATAATTCTTTTATAAAGCAAGAGTAAAATAAGTCTTACATTGTTGTTCAAGTCCTAATGGATAATATATTGCATTGATTCAGAAGTGTGGATTACTTTATGATGAGGAAGTTATATTTCATATCGAGATTGAAATCTATCCTTTTGACAATAAATAAGAATTTGAAAGAAGAAAAGAAGTTGATAATTTAGAAATAAAGACAGTAATGTTTTTAGACAATTCAACAATTTAATATATCTTAAAAATTTCAAAGAGTGTAAATCCAATTCTGGTTAAATGGAATTATCTTAATAATGAATATACTGAATAAGAAATGTTAGTTGAAAAATATAAAACTTGTCAACTTTATTAAAATAGATCAGTTTTCAGTTATGACTTTAAACCTGCTCCATCACAGCAATTCAATTTATTTGGCCCAAAAAGAATTGATGAGAGCAGTAATTTAGTTACAGGAATCAGTGTTTATGATGAGAATGTGAAAAGATTATTGAAAGTCTAATTTCAATAATAGTTTAATGCTGATGTCTTTGGTATGCCTTGTCAAAATTTACTTTATGTTCTGAATAATAAGAATTAAATTGAAGTGTGGGACATCAATACACAATAATAAGTTTAGAAAGGTATTTAGATATGATCATAGTGTAGCGGATTGTCGTCCAAGTGTAGTGAAATAGATGAAATTCTCAGATTAATATCTATTCCTGAATGCTTAATCTGAATGGATAATTAGGGATTTGAAATTAAGTTAGATATGCAAGACAAAAGGAGAAATCATAAATAAATGTCTTTTCTTGAATTAAAAATGTATCATAAACCAAAAATAGAATTTATTTGAATGGGATTTAAGTAGTAATTAGTGCAAACAAATATCAACATTCAAAGTATATGACTTTTGTCTGGTTTAGAATAAGATCATGGTAATTGGAGAATCAACTATTAAATTGTTGACTTTATGATTTAAACAATATATAGATAGAAACTAATTTAAATATAATTAAAAGAATGTGTGATGATTCTCGTTACATCTTGGATGAACTATTTGGAAAGGAGAGAAATGTAGTTGCAAGTAAAAGAAAGAATGATGCTCATTATTGGAATGAAGATGTATGTAAAAACATCTTGGTTTCTAAATGCTTTAACGATTTATGGAAACATACAAAATATGATCATGAGGGAGAGTGTAGTAAGAGACATGATCAATTCTTCATCAATGAATTTAATTGTGATCGTAGTATAAAAAAGTAATAGAGAGAAAAGAAATACATTGAAGAGGCAATAGGTTTAGTATGAACCTGATAATTATGTTAGCTTACATCCAAGAAAAATTGAAGGAAGTAGACAAAATCTTAACAAAGCACGAAGAATAAGTTGAATAATCCAGTAAACTATAAGTAGCTGATCGACCTAAAGAAATCTAAGATAGACTAGACAACATGGAAAGATAGATTAATCTCTTAACAGATTAGAGTGAAAAAATGGGAGAATAAGGCAAGATTGATGAATCCGAAAGATTAATAATGGAGGCAGATAATCTAAAAAAAGCTAGAGAAGATGTATTGCTTGCTTATGAAGGTACAAATAATCCATTTAAAACGTATAAAATATGTGAAGTTTGTGGAGCAAGACAATCTCTTTATGAAACAGAAAATAAAGTCAAGTATGTTCTTATTATAATAAATCATATAGGACTCATTTAGATGGAAGAATTCATTAAGGTTTTTCTACAATAAGAGTTGAATTATAAAAATTATAATAAAGAAGATTACTTTTAGAAAAGATCCTAGAAGAAGAGGCAAGAAAATAAGAATTTAAAGAGGAAATAGCTAAAGATGTTTAAATGGACAAAGAAAAATTAATCAAAGATAAAAAAGATAAGGAAAGATCAAGAAGTAGAGAAAATTCTAGAGATAAAAGTAAGAAAAAAAGTAGTAAAAAGAAGAAAGAAAAAGAAAAAGATAGAAGTAAATCTAGAAAGCATAATAAGTAATAAAATTATTTATTCATATTTAGGAAACACCATAAACATTGAAATATTTAAAAATATTTCCAAATTGTGTAAATTTTAAGCATAATATTCTTTTTTTTTTCTCTTATTTTTATTATTTTTTTTAATCTTAATCTTAATGTCTTATTTTATATACATTTATGTATAAAATAAATACCAATCAAGGGTTTCTATAATTTTTTGACCTAAATTATCATTTTCAGATTTGCTCTTAATATTTAATACATATCCTATATTTTATTAAAATCTTATCTAACATATTATGGCTATATTTGATATCTGTATTCTTATTACCATTCTTTTTGGAATTTTGTAAAAAAATTGAATAAGTATACTTAAACCATTAAATTGGTAAGAAAAAGTAACTATATGTGATTGTAAAATCTTCAGTTTAATATTCACCTTAATAAATTTGTATCATTGCCATTTATGACGAACCTTAAATTCTTTATATATTTGATGAAACCAATCTCAAATTAGGATTAAATTATAAATCAACCTAAAATTAATTAAATTTTAAGCATATTTTATCTGCATATTCCATAACCTTATCTAATTATAACACCTATTCTTTGATTGTTGAATTCTTTAAAATTAATCATAAATAAGCTTTGAATGCATCTAATTCTTCTTTTGGTGCTGCTGATTCGCTAACCTGAAAATCTTGAACAGTTTCGAACTTCTTCATCAGGATCTAAGGTAGCAGCTTATAATAATTCAAGAATATTATTCTTCTAGTTAGGATTATTAATAAGAAATTTTCCTAATTCAAAATTTATTGTAATTTTAATATTGAAAAAAAATATATAATAAATAATCTGTATACAGACAGATGCTGCTCTAATTTCAGCATCTTCTAAATGAAATTTTTTGTTAATAATTCTTATGTCTCTTGTTGGAAATTATTTTAGATGTTTCGCATTTAAAAGTTTATTAAATAAAATTAATGATTGGATTCCGTTTTTAGGTGAATTCTTTAATAATTCTATAACACTTCTGAGAACATCAATTTAAAATTCATCACTCATATCATTTAATTAATCGTAAATTTAATTTAATAGTCTTTATGCACTTTATTCTGAGCAAACTTTTTTCAATATTGATACTGCTAAAGAAGATAATGATTTAATAAAATCTTAAATTTATAGTTCTATTTGTAAGGGTTTAATAAGTGATCTTCTTATTATATTTGATATTAATCTATTTAATATTTTTCATATATCTATCAAATAAACCAAATTTGATTTCTCAAGCACATTAGGCAATGTACTCAAAGCATTAACTCTAAATAAGTCATTTTTGGAAATGAAATCTTCAGCTAAACAACTAATTACTACAGACATTGAATTCTCATCTTTGAATTCCTATTATAATTTTGTATTAATCTAAAATTACTTTAATCATTAAATAAATCATTTTTCTTATTGATTAAAATAATTTTGTTATTATAAAAATATACTCAAAGATTGTTATTCATTAAATTTCTCACCCTAAGATTAATTTATCTCCATCAAGAACTGTTTAATTAATTTAGATACTTCAATTTTGGTAGAATTTATCTAAATTTCTAAACTTATAATTAAGAATCATTAAAACATTTTGATTCTAATAATACACTAGACATTTGTAAATTATGATATGGTTCAGATTCTACTTTCATATGGTCAATTCATACACTTACCTTATGCTTTTTTATCATATCACTTTAATCTCATAAGGTAGAAATTAATTTAGCTATATCTTTTATTAATTGTATATAATAATAAAAAATTATGTGGATATAATTTCATATTTCCAATTCACAAGGGTGAATTAAAATGTCAAAATCCTCATCATTTATTTGATTCTCATCATTAGACTCTTCAATTGTATGTTATTATTATTATTTCTATTATTACATATTATAATTGATTTTACCTTCAAATTTTATAATGAATCGCTTTGGCTATCAATTATCACTAATTTTGAAGTTGAATAATTTAAATTAGAATGAGGTACCTTATTATAAGAAATAATTATTTACTATTTAATTTCCATTTAAATTATCGTCATTTATTAATTTTGGTATATCAAACTACTTAAATTTAATTCCAATTTTATGACTCTATCTTAAACATTCCTTAGATTTCAACATATTTGAAACCAAAAATTATAGACGAGAAATTTCATACACCTAATTTAAAATTGTCAATTTCTTATCGGCTTTTTCATGCAGATCTTTCTAATACTATTTAAATTATTCCACATCTTATTATTTACCTTGATAGTAGACTTCCTTGATTTCACCATAAAAAGTCTTTTTAATTTAAACATCTTTATATGAAGGATAATAGATTTTAATAATATCATCCAAAGATTATTTTTCCAAAAGACTCTAATTACATAGAATCACAAAATAGGATAATAATAATATTGTAGATGCTATCGAACCTGCATCTGCTAAGATTTCACTAATTTTTGCATATTGAATACTCTGGTAATATTTCAATTTACCTATTCTCAATTGAAATACCATATAAGCATCATAATTAAATGTATTTTAAAAATACATAAGATCTATTTGTTAACTGGTCAAATAATAATCTGTAGCATAAACAAATTTTTCAGTTGACTCCAACAAAAATCCGGTATCAACTGATGATTCTTAAATGTTGAAGTTTGTTGTTTAGAAATAAGTTGATGAGTCAATAATTGCCAAAACTTACTCTTTACCTACTTCCTCTAAAGTTCTTTTATCTGTATTGAATTAATTTACTTAAGTAGTTGCAGTCATTGCATTACTAGATTAAGCAAAGAACTTTTTTTTGGTACTTTCATCTGCACAAACAAATGGTTGTGGCACATCAGATTATTTACATCCTACAAATGCAATTATTTATTCAATCTCATCTTAATCTGGATCACCATATTATAAATTCAAATTCCGTATCGAGATCTTACTTCCTTCAAACGAAATTTACTCCATATTTAAGTATTGACTGACTGGTATTTCATTATTCAAAAATGGAAGCACAAGGGGTACAAGAATTAGAGCCGTTGGATCAAATGGATTTATTTAATTATCTTATCCTGGCCTGATCTTAAATGACATAATTTCACTCTCAAAAAATACACTCTATTGGTCTGCTTTGGCTTGAATAGTTGTAATTTTAGGAAGAATAGACCCTTATCCATACTAGATGAAGCTATATATTAAATAGCCAAAACTCAATCCATAAAGAATGATTGACATTGCTCCTCCAACAGCAGTCTTGTACTCATTTGTAGAGTACTTGATTTTAGGTTAGAATACAACCCCAAATTGATCGACTTTTCGAATATGATTCAGAAATTAGTTATACATTAAAAAATTCTCAATAATGAAAGAATTAATCCATTATTTATAAACTATCCAAAAATTACAAGAAATTAGCTTTCTACAAACATAACTTTAATATATTAAAATGTTTGGTATTAGAATTGAAATGGTTATTTATTTTTATTTTAAGTATTTCATTAACATATTACACTTAAGATATATTTTAATTTTAACAATCAGATTCGATCTAAATAACTTAACTTATTCATTTTAACAAAAATGTAAATCAAAAATACTAATTCGAAAATCTCTCAAATTTTATTACTTTTCATAGAAGCCAAATTTAAATTAAATAATTACTAAATATAAGTTTTCCTTAGTTTTAAGTATTTAATATTATTTTATACAAAATTTAAAATTAGATAACATAATAGTAAATAATTATAATATAGTTAAATTGAAAATCAAATACTAATTTTGAATTATAGTCAAATATTATTAGAATCCATTAATTGTTAATTATTTCTCTTCCCAAAAACGAATTGAGTATCATCTTAACAGTTAACAGTATTATACAATCAATATAAATTTATAAAACTGATTACTTTCAACCTTTCAAAGTGAATTTTCTAAATAATAGTTGTTAAATAACATTTTTTTAGAAGTTTGTTAATCATTTTCATGATGATTATAAATTATTTAGTAATGCTAATAATTAAATTCAGTTGATTTCAAACTATAATCAATTTTTTTGGAAATAGAAATCGTATTTATCCTAATATATAAAAATCAACAATACGTTCAAACAGTCTTTAATTATAATTAATTTATATTATTAATAAAATAAAATGAAATAAGACACATACTTGAATACTGTAATTTTATCTTTTCATTTAGGATCGAATTCTTAAAATGCAATTAGATGATGCTAATTAATTATTTGTTAGATGCAATCTTGAAAAAGTTACAAAAAAACAGATGTAATACATGACAGCTAAAATAATATATGATTTAGTTTAATCAGCTTTAAGCTTTCTGTTACCTAATAATTAAATTGATGTATATCTCATTTCTATTTAGATATATAAAGTGGAAATGAAAAGTATAGATTAAGCTAATTTTAGTAACAAATTGAAATAAGAAAATAATTACAATAATTATTCTAGTGTTTCATTTTTATAGAATTTATTTAAATCTAATTAAGATTAATCATACTTCTCTAATATTGATTAAGAAAATGAATTAAATTAAAATATTTCAAAAAGCATCATAACAGTAGAAGAAATAGTAGATAATCTAATAAAACAGCTTACTCAAATTTTGATATATCCATCTGAAAAAGCTATAAAAGAATTTAAAAATATCTCTGTTTATTAATAAGGACACAATAAATAAGAGTATAATATAATTATGATAACTTTCTGCCTAAATATGTCGCTATTCACTACTTTAAATGAATATTAGATAAAATTAATACAAAATTTAGAACCAATTGTATTAAACTTTAAAAATGCAGAAATTCTTAATAAAGATTAAGTAATATTTAAAAAATTCATAATTAGTTTACTAAATATATAAAACTCCAAGATATTAATTTCTTCTATATAACTCCAGAAGATCTGTATGAGATGAACCTAGATATCCCATAAGATAGATAAATTTTTTTGTATCTTACACCTTATTTTTAATATAAAAACCTAAATTAATTATGTGCAGAAACTTATTTAACTTTTGACGATACTTAACCTGAAAATTCCACAAAAAAAATAATTATTCTGATTAATATTGATTTTAAAATTAAATTAAAAGTCGAATTCTAATTGTCTAATTGTTAATATTGTCATTAGATTAATGATGATAAAAAATGTTAATTATATTTTAAATTAAATAACCCTCCATTTTTTAGTGTTGCTTTATTTAGTAAATCAACAATTGAATTACTAGACACTTAATTACCTTGGTATAGAGTAGAAAATATATATTTGAATTCTTATTTTTAAAAACATTAAAACTTACTAGAAAAATTCATTATTGTAAATAATACAGTTATACAAATCCAATTTCACAATATTTCATTACAACATAAACTAATAAACAATATTTTATTAAGATTATAACAAATGTAATTACTTCATAATAATAAAGTTGAATTACATTTTATTTAATCATCAATAAGAAATTCTAAATTTGATATTTTAATTTCAAAACTAAATTAAAGTTCATTAAATTTTAATTAAAAATACAATATCTTCTGCTTAGTTTCTTAGAATCGAATTATTGATTGCAAGCATCTAAACAAAATTATAGTATAATTTGAAGAGTTTTATAAAAAGAATAATAACACATTAATAAATGATTAAATCTTAAATAATACATTTAAATTATTCATGAGATTTAGCGATAATTTAAAAACTTCTATCAGAATGTCTGATATAAATAATAGAAATTTAAAGATTTTTCGAAGAGATTTTAGTTCATCATAAGAATTAATTATATAAAAGATTTAATAAAATAATCTTATTTTAGTTAAAAACTTAAAATTAACTCCATCAGGATATATACCTCTATTAAGTTGTTGTGAAAAAGACAAATTAATAATTAGACTATTTAAGGAAAACAATTTTATTAAAGTAAAATTGACGGATGAAGATGGATAATTTATCATAAAAAATGAACCTATAAGTAATTAATATTGTAAAATTAAGTTAATTGAAGGAATAGAGCTTTTTAATTAAAAATTTAAATTATTAGGTTAGAATTATATAGATTTAAGGTATCATATTTTTTGGATGTGTAAGGTTGATTTAGAATTATATAGATCTTTATCTATAAAGTAATAATAAGATTTTACATTCTTGGAAAAACTGAATGTAGTATAGTTAAAATTTGAAAACTTATTTTTAGATGGTTTTTCAATAAAATTTGAATAACTTATTATAGAATCTTATGAATAATAGAAACTTAATATTAATTACTATGGGTATATTTCTCGCAATTTAATTTAAAAAATTAGAGATTAACTAAAAAATAATGAGATATCTGCTGTTTAGATTGTTGTTAACGGGATTTAATATATTTTGTAGCTGAATAATTAATTAAAAAATGATATAATTAAATTAGATTCATCTATGATGTAATTTAAATTAAAAAAAAATATAATTCAAATAGTTGATTATAACAAACAAAGAGGAGCTTATTTAAATAATTAAATAATTAGAATATTGATATAGATTGGAATAAAGGAAGATGTATTCGAGCAATTATTAAAATGTAATTTATATATATTAATTATAATAGGGCATTTAGAATAAATTTAGACTAAAAAAATGATGGGATGTAGTTCTTTAGATTTAAAGAGTGATCTATTAGGTCAAATACCAATTTATGATGCAGTTAATATGATGAAGAATAAATAATTAAATGAATAAAATTGCTTGTTTATTAAAAAGGTTAATGAAAAATTGTAAAAATTAGAAATACAAATGATAAGATCAAAGTTTAACATATTAGTTGAAAGAGCGGAAAGATTATTTGGAATAGTGGATGATTAAGGAATTTTGAATGAAGGAGGTAATAAATGATATTAAGATAGTAATTAGAAGTTATATGTGTAAGAAAAGCAGTTGATCAATTATCTTATTTACATGGGGAGCTAATTGTTATTGGAGATTGTATTTTTGATAAGAACACGATCTTCAAAGTTTATGGTTTATCAATAGAAGATATAAAAAGTAGAAATGGAAGAAAGGATTAATATGATGAATACATTAATTGTATTATCTTTTCAAATAAATAAAATTTAAATAGTGAATTGTGTCTTAATACATATTTTGTATCTTGGGATTAAAGATTAATTCCATAAACATTGAGTATTTAAAATAAAATAAGGACAAAAATATTTAAGTAATTTGATTAAGAAGACATGTCTAAAAATTTACTAGATCTTATGAATAATTAAATATAAAAAGAAGTAGTATGCAATCATCTAATAATAGATGAAAAAGATGATACTTTGGAAAGTATGGAAAATATTTTGAGGAAATTCGATGGATAACTGGTAAATAGAAATTGTTAAATTAATGATTTAGATTAGATTAATGAAGATAATAGAATTAGTTATCGGTTTTATTGGATGGAAGACAAGAAGAATTACGAAAAATATGTTAAAGAATGTTTGGGATAAGAAAATATTAAAAAGGCTTTAAAATGTTTAAATCATATATTTGATAGTTTTAATAGTTGGATGAAATTATATGATATTAGTGATGAATATGAAATTTATTCAGGTTATTATGAAAATAAAAAGGATGACAAAAATTTAAGAAGTTTTTAAGATTAAATGATGTTTAATTTAGAGTGTTTAAGGATTGAAATCAATGAAATATTATCTAAGAATCAGAAAGATAAGTTGATACAGATTTGGTTATTACATTTCATAGTGATAATTCAAGACAAAGAATTGTAAATTGAAAATCTTGAATTGGAAAAGATAGTAAAATCAGTCAAATAAGAAATTTAAAGCCATTAGAAAAGTAGTTATCTTTTGAGTAGATTAAAGAACAA
The DNA here is from genome assembly GCA_000733375.1 of Paramecium sexaurelia. Classification (NCBI taxonomy): domain Eukaryota; phylum Ciliophora; class Oligohymenophorea; order Peniculida; family Parameciidae; genus Paramecium; species Paramecium sexaurelia. Next base: position 115,418 of record JPFM01000170.1, read on the forward strand.
ATACAACTAGTGGTTTAAGGGTTGTAGTTGGTATTTTTTTGTAAGGGAGATTCTAGCTTTTGAAATTTGAGGTACACAAAGGAATGATTTCTTATGAATTAATATTATTATGTTACCTTATGAGAATGCTCTTTTCACTGTTCAAGTAATCAGAAAGCATTTCTTTAAAGACAAAAACTATTCTTTGTATTTGTTCCCTGATGAACTTGTTATGACTGATGTATAATGTACTTCAAGATTAATTAGGATATCGCTAAATAACCTAAGTATAATCTTAAGATGAATCTCACTACTACGATAAAGTGGATTCTTGAAGATAAACGTATAGTGGGATTCGAATTTTCATATAATAATGGATACAAGATAGTTTATGGCCCTAAACTCAATTTACTAAAGGAAATGATTGCTGGAAAAATATTTTATCAACCAATTCTTTCTTTTTATCAATTTTAAATGGAAATGGGAAGTGGTATGACAGGATCTGTCTACAGATGTGTAGCTGCAGACAATTCTAATTTATACTATGCCATTAAAAAAATTGATAAATTGAAGATTGCTCAACATGAAGGTGGAATAGTAAGAATCTTCATCTATATTATATTTATTAGCCATAATTAGTTCACGAACTTTCTCTTTTATCTACACTTTCCCATCCAAACATAGTCAAACTCAAAGAAACTTATGCTGACAATTAATATTATTACATTATAATGGAATATATCAATGGCAGAACACTGTATTCTGAGCTTTCAAGTAGACAATACGGACTCTCCATTGCAGAAACAATCAAAATTATGAGAGTAAAATACATATTTATTTATTCTTAGGAACTTTTAGAAGCAGTTTCATATATACATGACAAAGGAGTGATGCATCGTGACATCAATCCATTAAATATAATGAAAGCAGACACGGTAAAATTAATAGATTTCGGTTTGGCAAGGAAAATTAAAAACCAACTGAATTTTCCTACTTCAGGTACTCCTGGATACATGGCTCCTGAAATCATTAATTACAATAAAGAGAAATAATATGATGAAAAAGCTGACATCTATAGTCTTGGATGTCTACTTTATAAATTGTAATAAGTTACTTAAAATTATTATTAGATTAACTGGAGAAAATCTCTTTAATACTAAATCAGCTAAACAATCCATTTATTAAGTTAATAAAGATGGGTATTTCGAATTGAAAAAACAATCTTAGCATCCTGAAATTAATTCAATGAAAATGGAGCAGCTCTTTATTTTGTTGCCCTACATGCTTGAAACAGATCCATCAACTCGTTTATCTGCAAGAATTTGTCTTACTATAATAGATGAGATTGACAATAATAATTAGAATATAGACAGACTCATTAAAAAGATTTTAGTTAGAAAATCACTCAACACTACAACCATAGAAGAATAAAGAAGTTGTGAAAGAATATCAAAAGGAAGAATAGCTAAATAATCTATTGATGGAATCTCTAAAAAAAGCTTGGATGAACTCTCAGTCTTTACAAAAAAAGTTATGGTTTAAAATCAATAAAAAGTCATTCTCCCTCACAAAAAGTAAGCTTGACTCTTGAATAAAATCATAATATATATTTCAAAGATTAAAATACACTTTAAATCCATTACATTCTGCTGTGCTCCAATCACAGATCTCTTTTAACAATCTTGCTGCAAATGGTAAAGGAAATGCCTCTTAATAATGTGGCAAGAATTCTAAAAAATCATTTAAAATCAATGGAAAAGTCTAAATCGTCATTAATTCATGAAATTTCTTATTTTAACATATTGGTGGAATTAACTTGCATTAAATTAAATCAATATATTTACACCATATTCTTCAGGACATAATTGTTTAAATAAAATATCTCTTGCAAAATTATCAATAAAGAAATATATTGCTTTTGTAAATGTAATGAATACTCTTAACAATTCATCATTAACTTACATTGTTAAATTTATTAAAAATGATACCAACAATTAACTAACATTATAATTCTTCTCCAAATAAAATTCCTGATCTTCCTCATAATACTTATTCATCTCTTCAAGCCCTATCAATATATAATTCTCTTCTAATTAATGCTCTAACTTATTTATTAAACTTGTTATTGCATCTTTTATTGACAAATGTCCTTGCAAATTCCCTTACTAATATTTATCATTATCATTATTTATTACACGTAAAAATCCGCTAAAACCCATCTCCTTTATTGATTCCAACCTTAAAGTTATCAATGATGAAGGTCTCTTTGGTTTAGGTTATTATTGTCCTTAATTCTTTTCCCATTCAATAAATTAATCACTAGGCTTTATTACATCTCTTCTAGGTCTACCTCTCTTTCTAGCTTCTCCATTTTAAAGCGGCTAAAATCCATGGTTCTTTTTAGCATGTTCTTTCAATGCTGGAAACGATAAAAACTTCTTTGGACAATTCTTGCAAAAAAATTGTTTGCCTAAATTATATATTTTATTCGACTTTTTTTCTTGTTCAAGATCTGTTTAAATGCATCATTCATAACTCTCACTCCTGAATCAGCAACCAGATATTTTTATGTTATGTCTTAATATTCCTAACTCTTTTTTTATAAACCCTTTAAGTCTTTTTCTAAATTAATAAACATAATTATAAAAATATATTTATTTATTCAAAACCAATTACAACATTATTTCAGCTCTCTCCATTATTATCATATATTATATATTACTATTTATTATATGAAAAATATTTAGATACCTAAATTTATGTATCATAATAATTAAATTTCAAATTTTTTATAGCTGTTATTTCTTTTCAATTACAAATTTAACTTATATCAACCTCTAATTAACACAAAGCTTCGAATTAAAATTACAGTTAAAGGTGAATACTCAAAGCACACACAATTAAAGGAAGTAACTCAATTGAAAAAATTTATAAAGATCTTCAAAAAGTAATTAATATTTTATTATATTGACGAAGGTTATTTTTACCATGATAAATTTTAGAGTGTAATTTTAATAAAATTGTCCTTTCAGATAATCTCGTGATAATTAAATTTATATAACATGTATTTTTTTATTTGAGAGATGAATGATGTTGCTAATAAACAATTACAGATCGCTCTTAATAATCATACTATCGTTAATAGAATCAAGTCCATATTCCATATTGAATTAATTAAATCGAATCATTTTACACGGTCTGTTTCAATCTGTGATTAAGTATAATAGAAACTAAGTTAGCAAAGTAACTTATATCCACTTTGAATTTCTGATAAATGTTAAGTGTAGTCTTATTCAATCAAAATTAATCCTAAAAATCTTGTACTAATCATAGATTTAAATTATTAATTGTTTTAATAACAAATAATTCTGTTTCAAAAATTATTAATTCAAAAGTATTGGTTGTCAAATTTAAAATTGAAGAATTTATTTGAGTAATCTCCCTAAATTTAAATATGAATGATATTTGCGTATTAATTTATTTTAATTAATTAATATTATAATAATAATTATATTTCACTCTTTTTTTGTAAGTTATTTGAGTGAATTCACTTAAAAGTTTAAATTTTAAACTAATTCTAGGAATCTAAAATCAGTAAAGAAATAGGTAAATTTTTATGAAAATTAATTATAAAAAAACACATTTTTTAATCCTGTAAGAAAATAATCAAGAGAATATACAAAACATCTATTTTCATTAAAAATTACAAAATTTGATGAGAATTTCAAAAATAAATACAAAAAAAAAAGGATATTTATTACAATGAATTAAATTAAATATGATTAAAAATATGATTTTGATTATTAAGGTAAAAAAGCATATAATTAAAATTGATTTATATATTTAAATATAAAATTAACCTATCAAAATATGATATATCCAAAAATGATTGTTGATAATCCAAGAATGTATTCAGAATCTGTTGTTGTATTGTTTGTGTCATTAATAGTGTTATTGACTGTTGAATTTGGTTGAGTCATCCCTTAATAGCAAACAAGACATTTGTTAGTTTACGAATTCCAACTATACGTGTATCCAGACACTTAAAGACAGTCATTTGATGATAATGATTGTGGATCTATCGAAGTACATTTATTATCAAGCAGTGTGCAAAATTATTAAGTTTGTTTATCCCAATTCAAAAATTAGGAGCATAATCCGTTGGTAGCTTAATTTGTAGCACAAGTATGAGGGGTACATTTAGTAGATGTTCCGGCAGAAGATATCCAGGAACATCTATCTTTTGCTGCTTAACAAGCAGTTTAATCATTATTAGCAACTGAACACGAATTCATCAATTGACATGTTCCAATATCAAAAGAAGCAGCATTAGCAGTTGTAGCGGTAGCGATATTTGATTAAGTAAATACACAAATACCATCCAATCCTCCTGAACTACATGCTGATCTAGTTTTATATGTTTAACATTGGGCTTTAGGTATACATGCAGTACCATTTGAAATGCATGATGATAATGCAACTAAGCAAACATTAGTAGTTGTACCATTTTAAATATCTGCACAAGTAAGTAATCTACATTTGGCAGTGTTGTTATTGGTAATTGATGCAAGTTCCCAATAACAAGTACCATCTGATCCAATTGCTATTGTACAAGCAGTTTGAGTTGTATATGACTAACAAGCTCCTTTGAGTAGACATTTACTTCCATCTGATGTACATGTTGATAATTATGAAGAACATGTGGTATGGTTCATTCCAATCAAATCATTACATGATTAATCCCTACAAGCACTTGCTGTAGTATCCCAGACACAAATACCAGTTGAAACTATAGCTTCTGATTTATATTCAATTCCTTTATCATTTAAATAGCATCCAGCTTGTGAAGTATATGATGAACATGAAGCAAGCGAAATACATCCAGTTATTCCATTTGTTGTACATTTCTTATTGGCAATTTAACATTCCTAATGTGTTGTATAGAATGCGTCATTACATGAAGAATATAATTTACAAAATTTTGCATCTATTGAATTCAAACTTGGAACTAATTAAATACAATTTCCATCATAACCAGTTACACATCCTCCGTTCGTGTTGGTTTCTGAACATAAATTGATACCAACACAATTTGTTCCATTTGTTGTGCATTTATCACTAATCAATTTACATTAATCATCCGTATTCCAAGTTAAACTCTTACATGATGTGTATTAGAAACAAGCTCCTTAGGTTCCATCAGCATTTTAATATTTATCAACCCATAAACATGGTCCATTGGCTCCTTCAATACAAGCAGCTCTAATAGTTGTTTATTCACAATTTTAAACTCTAGCACATTTGCCGTTTGATCCAACAGTACAACCATTTCTCTACGCAAAACACACAGCATGAGTCGATCCACTGAAATCTTGGCAATCTTTATCTTTACATTTCTTCTGTGTATAATCCCAAGCACAAGCAGTGCCATTTAGAGCTGTAGTACAAGCTGTATCAATAGTAACATCAGAACAAGTTGATTTAACAACACATCCACCTCCAAGTTTTGTAGTGCAATTTGTGAAATATCCAGCACATGCAGCCTCACTTGTAAAAGTCAAAGGGGCAGTATTACATGTTTTCACTGTACAAAAAGCTGGTGTAGTTACTTGATTTTAAGCATTTAAAATAGCTGGAATCCATTCGCATTATTAATCTGTTGAAGATGTGATGCATCCAGCTTAATTTAATGCTTGAACACATGTTCCTCTGATTACACAATAAGTTCCGTTTGTTGTACATGTTGGAAAGGCTTACTTGCATTAGGCATCTGTTGAGTATGGAAAATCTTCACAAATCTTAGTTTTACATTTAACATCATCCAAAGTACAACCAGGCAAATATGTATTACATTCGTCAGCTGTTGCTGTTGCTTCTGGAGCATTATCACAAGATCTTGTAATGCAAGCTGTTCCTGTCCAATAGCATCGATCACCAGCTTTATTATAAGTACATTATTTTTCTGTCATTATTTCACAAGTAATTGGGATTTCAACACATCCTTATCCACTATCAGCTACTGTACATTAATTATTTAAATATGCTCTGCATTTTGTATCATCATCATATTCAGTAGCAGGAGCAGTCAAACAAGATTTGTCATCACATTTTGTTCCATTCCATCCGCAATTATCACCATTTGCATTGATCTAACATTATTCCTTATGAATATAACTTGAACAGGCGGCGACTTATTGACAACCTCCGAGAGATGCTTCACCTCCAGAATTATTTGGAGTTGCAAATACTGTGCATTTAACTGTTTATGTATTGTGGTAAGTTACACATTAATTGTGAGTAGTAAATGTATTTGGAGCACTAGTACAAGACTTATCCAAACAAACTGCTTTAGGCTGATTAGTGTTCCATACACAAGTATCTTCATTTTAGTTTTTTTTGCATTATTATTCAATTGTATACGAATTACATGGTCCTCTAGACATACACCCAGGAACTGCAGCTTCATTTGCTGCTCTGACTGTACAAGCAAGTGAAGCATTAATAGCTACACATTCATTATGACTATCAAATAAGGATGTTGTTTCAATGTTTTCACATCTTAAATCAACACAATTCCTATTTGTTGGATTCCAGAAACATTATTATCCATTTTAATTAAATTTACATTACAGTTGTGATTTATATAGATTACAAGCCGTTCTTACTTAACAAGCACCGATTTTAGCGACAGTACATGATTGTAAGTACGTAGAACATTCAGTATCATCGTCATTTGTATCATCTGCTGGTGCTGATTCACAAGTTTTCTTAATACATTAAGTACCAACAACATGACATTCTCCTTCAATCGATCTTAGACAGAGAGCTGATGTTTAATCTGAACAATTTTATTTCATTGCCACACATGCTGTATTGCCACTATTAACAGTGCAACTATTAAGCCAATTATTACAATTAAGATGATTAAATGATACGCCAGTTGCATTGGAACATGATTTTGTTACACATGAAGTTCCATCACTGATACATCCTTCTTTAAATTATTTACAATTATCATGATTATAATTACCATTTCCTAAAACCACAGCAGCACATGTTGAAGCATTAGATGCAGCAACACATGCTGTGTCACTACTTGTACTTCCAATACATAATCCCGCTCCTGATCTATAGCAATTATCCATACTAGTATTATAATCTGAACATTATGCTTTTTATTAAACACAAGCACTCTTTGCTCTATTGACACTACATTCTATGTTAAAAGATTAACAAATTTCATAAGTTATAGTTCCAGCACTTCCAGTTATCTTAGCGCAATCAGTACTTGGATTTAATATAGTTATACATTTATTGGCATTATTTAAATAGCATTTTCCTTGTTGAGACATTGTGCAAGCTAATGGCGTTCCTGGGTATAATTCGCAATTTTACAAATAATCCTAACAAGCATTACCATTAGACAAGTATGTACAACTTAGATTCATGGCTTAACATTTAGTATGATCAAGTCCAGATCCTGTGATGTAACTACAATCTAGAATTATGTCTTATTAACAAGAGTTCTAGAACCATGAACAATATTTGCTGTCTTTTTATGTTGTACATTCATTTTGAGTGTTATAATCTTTACATTATGTTTACCAAAATTAACATCCAGTACCATCTGAAAGAGCAGTGCAATCCGAGTTTTAAGTTTGACAAATATCATGAATCAAATTTGTTCCAGTCATTTATACGCATTGTGTTTTAGGATTACTAAAATCAACACAAGCTGAGCCATTCCAGAAACAGCTTTTATAAGAACTGCCAGTTTTTACAAATGAACAGGATAATTGAGTTAAATACTGATTGCATGCGGCCTTGGCTTCTTAACAGCCTGTGCGTTAACTGTTGACACAACATCCAGAAAAAATATAATCACATTGGCTATTCGTTGTTAAATTAGTGATATATATGCAATCACTTGCATTTTAAATGGCTATGCAAGAAGTACCATTCCAGAAACAATACCCTTAATCTTTCGAAATAGAACATCTGCTTTGAATAAGATATTCTGCGCAAGTTCCTAATTTTGCTTAACAATTATCACCAGCATAATTTCTAATGCAATCAGAATGGTAATAACCACACGTGTCTGGATAGAAAGAAGGTATTGCAACTTAATTTAATAAAGAACAAGTTTATTAATCACCTGACAACTCTTTACAAGTTGAATCTATCCAAAAACAGTATTTTAATTATTATCCATCTTTACTAATCCAAGTACAACTAGACTCATCCGCACTTGAGCAAGAATCAGGAGATTAAATACATGATGTTCTGGATTTATTGACTGTACAATTATTACTTATTGAATTGCAGATACTTAAGTCCAAATTTGTTCCAGTTTTTAAGTGACAAGAAGTTGCTGCATCCACAAAAGTTATACATGAAGAGCCATTCCAAATACAATTACCTGCAACAGAAAATCTGCAATTCTCCTATATTAAATACTACTCACAAGTATCTTATTTTTTAAAACACTTTGTAAAAGTTAGATTGATATAACATGAATTATTAAAGAGGTTACAAAAATTATTCCACATGGTTTTTAGATGTGGTATTAAAGGACAATCAGTATCAGGATTTGTAAATTATACACAAGTTGTACCATTCCATACACAATAAGGATTTGTCTCTTTAGACATCATGCACTATCTTTAAGTACTATAATCAGCACATGTCGCTTTGAATTCTTAACATCCATTAAATGTCGAAATTCCTGTACAACCTGGATTAAAATTTTAGCATCCAAAGTGATCTATAGTATAAGTAGATACAATTTAAGCACATTCAACAGCAGGATTTGTTATTTTTATACATTAAGTACCAATCCATGCACACTTAAATGTATCCTCAACCTTTATACATGTTGATTGAGTGTAATAATCACTGCACGAAATCTTTTTACTTATGCAAGAACTATAATCGATATTTGTTATGCAATTAGAATTATATTATTTACAGTAATATTCTTAATAATTCTTTGAAACAATTTATGAACAAAACTAAATACGAATACAGTTAGTTCCATTCAAAAAACATTTCCCTTAAACTGAAATAGTGCATGAGTTCGAATTTCCAAGATACTTCCCACAAGTTTATTAAAATTCTTAACATCCAGTTCCATCATTTAATGATGTGCATGAAGGATGATATGCTTGACATTTAGCATGATCTAATCCTGTTACTCCTGAGATGTTTGTGCATTCTGATCCTTAAGTAACATTTCCACAACTGCTACCATTCCAGAAACATAATCCTGTATTTGATTAAAAACAACTTTCATCCGATGTATATCCTGAACAAGATAATTAAATTGTCAAACAACCGGAACCATTTTTTTTAACTGAACAAGTAACATCAAGAGCTTAACAATCTTAGAACATAAATCCTATGCCTGTTTTTAGAGTGCAATCTAATGTACAATTTGTTGAAGACGTTGCCCCTACAACATTTGTACATCCCAATCTATATGCTTAACACATAGTTTAAGTTCCTTTAAATTTTGAGCAAGGTCCAGTAGCAAAAGTGGATAAATCATAACATCTACCGACAACCCATTTACAATCATCCACAAGAGTTAAATTCTTTATTGTCTTATGACATTGAGTTTATGTTTAATAATCTGAACATTTTGCTTATTTTTAGACACATCCTTTTCCTCCTACAGATTATTAAACTGTACAAGTATCGCTTGCTGTTAAAAAAGCTTAACATTCTGAATCTGTATCATAATCTTCAGTGTTTAGAGCATCAGCACAAGTTGCATTTCTACATGCTTATCCAGTCCAAATACATCTCTTATTAGCTACTATTATTTTACAATTTTCCTAAGTTGAATAACTTTGACAAGCAGTTGCTAAAGGTTAACAACCATTTCCTACATTATTAAGAGTACACTAATCAAATTCAGAATTACAATTTTCAAAAGTAAATGGACTTACAAACAAATTTGCACATGTTCTATCAACACAACTAGATCCATTCCAATAACAATCTCCATTTGCTTTGGAACCTTACTGGCAATTTTATGAATTTAGATTATTGCAACTAGATGGTTTATTAATACATCCATCTTGATTATTATTAGATATGCAAGGTTTTGCTGTATTTGTACAATTACCCTAAGCATCATTTGCAGTACATAATATCAAATAATTTTGACAACCATTAAATGTAAATCCACCAGCTGATAATGCTCCTGTTGTTCCTGCAGAATTGGCAGTAGCACAAGATTTTTCAACACAAATTTTTGTAGATGAGACCCAAAGACAAGTAGGAAATCCTTTTCTTGCAATCTCACAATTATCAGATGATTTTCTAGCTGCACAAGTTGTAGGTAAATCCTGACATCCTTGGATTACTCCACTTACAGGGTTGTTAGCCACACAAGTTGGTAGATGACTTTAGCATTCTGAAGTAGTTGTAAGTGTTTTTGAAGCAGTTGAACAAGCTTTGTCTATACATTAAGACCCATTCCATCCACATTTTTATCCATTAGCTTTGATTTGACATGCTGATTAAATAGTAATAGCTTCACATTTAAGAGGAAGATTAATACATCCAAATCCTGTATTATTTAGAGTACAACTTAAATGATAAGTTTAACAGTCATCATGAGAAGTTATATTAGATGATGCTAAAGCACATTATTTTTTATAACATTTTCCTTTCCAAATACAATTTCTATTGGCTTTATCCTTATCGCAAATTGCTGAGACCAAAGAATTTTCGCATGTTTTTTCAACACATCCTGCACCAGCTTTATTTACTGTACAAGTATTCAAGAATTACTAACAGAGATCATGTGAGTTATTAGAAGTTGGTGCATTAAGACATGTTTTATCTTTACAACTTTAACTTGCACTGTCCCAGAAACAAGCTTAATTACTTTAATTCTTAATACAAGCTATCTCTTATGCAATAGCTGAACAAGTAGTATTTACTACACATCCACCTCCAGATTTTGTTATGCATTTTTATCCAGGTAAATATGATTCACATGCATCGTTTGTATTTACTGATGTTGGAGCATTCAAACATGTCCTGTCTTAACATCCACCACCTAATTTAACAGTGCAAGTTTTTAAATAAGTTGTACATAGTTCATGAGTATTATTTGATGTTTGAGCATTCTAACAAGTTTTTTCTTTACAACCATTATCCCAAATACAATCAAATCCTGTAGAATTCATAACACAAGCTGTTTACATATTAGCAACAGAACAACCTCCATTAATAATGCAGCCACCACCTGTTTTAGTAATACATCCTGTTGCAAATCCAGCACAAGCTGAATTGGATGTCAAATTTAATGGTGCATTCGAACAGGTTTTATCAACACAAGCATTTCCAGTCCAATAACAATCCTCTCCCAAGTTATTTTTAATACAAGCAGCTTATATAGTTGCAGCAGAGCAATTCGTTCTTGTTACACATCCTCCATTTACTTTCGTTGTACAGGTTCCATCAACTCTAAATTACTTACATGTATCATCAGTAATCAAGCTAATTGGGGCGTTATCACAAGTTCTATCTTTACAAATAGCTCCATCCCAATAACAAGAATTTATTCTTAATTTATCCCAAACGCATTGAATTTATAATTTTTAATCGCCACAATTATCTCCACTATCAATACACCCACCTCCGTTTTTTGTTGTGCATGTTGATATGATATCTCTGCAATTTTTATCTGTAGTAATTGTAATTGGTAATTTATCACAAGTATTAGCATCTACACAAGTATTACTTATTGTATCCCAAAAACATAATTTTCCCATTACGTTTTTAACACAAGCTTACTATTTCTTATATGTAGTGCAATCATCTATCTCAACACAATGAACTCCATCTGTTATACATCTATTACTTATTGCTTAACAATCAGAATCTGTAACCTTAGCAAAAGGTGTACATCCAGTAAAATATTTACATTTACTATCTACCCAAGCACATGCTCCATAACTTCCGCAATTTGTACAAGGTTTAGCTTTTGGACAATCTGTCTCAGAAAAATTATCACAGTATGCTGCATAAGTAACTGTTGGAGCAACAGGAGTAGTAGAGATCTAACAAGTTTTTTTTGTATTATCCCACGAACATCCAAGACTCAGTTATTTGTTACAATCTCCTTCTGACATTAACTCTTCACATTTGCAGGGTGTTATGCTGTATGTTTAGCTTGATACTAGAGATGCCAATAACAATAATATGATTAAATTATTTTTCATAAATTAGTAATTAATCTGATCTTGGTTTGGCTTTTTGAAATATATTTTGATTTAATTTTTTTGTGATTGATCATACATAAATTGTTTGATCAATAATTGAATCTTAGAATTTTATGTTATTTTCAATCCACATCATTAATTATCTTATTTTACAAATTTTAGTGAGACCTAAGTCATCATGACTCATCTTTATTGTGATATTTTATAATTATTCCCTTATTTTCGTTTTAGAATTACTTCATTCTTAACCAATAAATGAAACTGCGCTAGATTGCACAACATTAAAATTCTAATCATCATTCTAATTTGGATCGTTAAGGTCCTTTTAACCTAATTATCTAATTTCACATAAGTCACCAAGCCAAATAGCAACTCGCAGTCTCAACTGAATTTATGTTTTTTTTATTCATAACGAATTTTATAGAACAGTTAAGATCAGTTAACCATAGACTAATCGAAATCCTATTATTATTAATTAACATGCTATTTATGCTAAGCTGATCACTTTCCTCTCTTTTTGGACTTCATATTCATAATATAAAGGTAGTTGTTAACATTGAAAAGTATTCATAAATATAAAAATTCTTAATCCTAATTATATTATGTTAATTATGTATTATATTTGTTTCATTATCATTGATTTAGAGTTTGGGATACGATAATCATCTATCAAATAATTGAGCAAATATGGTTGAAATTATTATATTAAACAATTGAGAGCCAATGTAATAACTAATAAACGAAAATTTTGTATACAATTGAAATACATTATCATCGTAATTATATTCAATCTAGAATAATTATCATTACAAGGATTTTAGCAATTACATATAATGAACGAAACAATTTCAATAATAAAATAAACCAAAAATTTTATAATTGAGTCCTAACCGTGTCAAAATTTTATTTTGAATCAATATTGAATTTTGATACAATGCTAATTCACTATTTTTGTAAGAATCATATGATAAAATTCTAAAAGAAAGAAAGTGAGATAAGTCTGAAAATAAAATTGAAAAATTTTCAATCTTAATTCAATATATAGTAATTATAATTTAATGTAATTTTAATTAAAAGCTTTTTCTGAAATAATTAAAATTAATATTTTTTTCTCTTCTATCCGTTTAGGCTGACAATCTCACTTAGAAGTTCTTCCTCCATAATTATTATATTGTCAATGATTATTTTTGTAAATCTTATTTTTCTTTTAATTACATTTTCAAATCAAATAAATTAAATCACATTTTTTATTCAGATGTTAACATTACTATATAGGTAGTATTAAATCACAAGATTTCTCTCTTTCTAATGCTTTAAAAATATTATTAAAATTTAACACAAAATTATTATCCTAAAATAAAGCCGAAATCCTATACAAACAATCAATTTATGTATTCTACTTATATTAATGCAAAACTTTTTCGCTTTGTTTTTACCAATTCCGAAAATCATTTTTTTTTTTATTATCCAATCAAATTCATTAAAAATATATATAAAAATACTTATATTATAAATTATTGAATTTAATGTTTATCACTTATCAATTTTTTAATATTAATTATTAATATTTAAATAATTAAAAATTGAATTTATATTGTAAGTTGAAGAATTAAACGAATAACACTGAATTGAAATGAGTTTACAGGCTCAATTGTTGAGAAAATGATTATTCTTAAATTTATCATCGTTTTTACACAAAATAATATATTAATCTTAATAAGTTATTTTAAATAATTCAAGAATTCTACAATTGTAAACTTAATATTAAATATTAAAAGTATTTATTATTAAGGTACTTAAAAACCATTTGTAATAATATTACTATAAAAGATTAATATGAAACTTATAATCCTAAATATAAAAATAATACTATCTTTAGCAAATTCTATAATATTTAAAGACTTACATGATTTAAGTGTTCAAAATAACCTCCAGTTTTTTAATTAAATTTATTGATTGTTACATTTTTTTCATTTTCTCAAAACTCAATCAACTCTATTTAAAATCGACTTTTAATTTCCTCATAAAAATCATAGTTAATATGGAATATAAATAGTAATCAAAGTAACTTGAAGACCTTTTCAATTTGTATTAAAGTTTAAGATTATGGATTGGGAAATAGAGTTAGTTATTTTAGTACAAAATTCTAATTTAAAAATTAATTTTCTCATTTCATTGGATTAAATTTCGAGTTGAAATTTGCTTAGAATTCTTTAAAACATTTCAAAATCAAATTATTTACTATCTTCTCAAAAATGAGAAGGAATCTTAAAAATAAACTTATTATCCCCTTCAAATTAACAAATTTTAATGTTCTTAAGAAAAATAAAATTTGAGGTTTAAACAGAAATCATTAACTTTCAAAAATAGCATCGATAAAAGACTCCAAATCACCATATAATTGTAATAAAAAGACAAGTTTAAAGAGTTAAAATTAAGTTATAAATTTAAAGAATCAGATATTTTGCTCTCACAATTTAAATATCACTTATCTAGTATCCAACAATCAATAGAATAAGATACAATTTGCGATATATTGAATAAGTTCAATGCAAATTTAATTACAATAATATTGGGTTGTGTTTAGAAATTTTATATTAATAATTAATTACAAAAACGAATTAAATGAAAAGATTGTATAGCGCAGTGATGTTATTGTACTTAGTTTCAGCAACTACATTTACAAAGTAAGATATTGATTAGTTAACTTATAAAGTAATTAAGGAGTAATGGATTCTTACGTTAATCCAAGTGTATAATCTTCAATAGATGAATTAACATAATCAAAAATTGGACATATGGTTATTGATTTAGCTGAAGTAACAATGAGAGTGACTGGAGCTGTAGACTCATTAGTTGAAGGTGTTAAAGCATTTGGTCGTCAAATTGAAGAGAGATTGAAATTAGAAAATACTTAATGGGAAGTTGTTGAAAGTGAACATAATGCTAAAGTTATTTCACTTAGTTCATAAGCTAATTAAGCTGAATTTGATATAAATAGAGAAAAGAAAGTATTAAACAGTGAATTGATTCCAAGACTTCATGAATTAGACGATGTAAATATTATTAATCTTATTTCATTCTCTAGATCTTGTTAGGACTTAAAGCTAAATAAACAGACAATGCTTAATCATTCAAAGAAGCAGAAGCTGCAAGAAATACTTAACATGATTCATTTGTGTTAACAACAACTGAATTTACAGATGCTTTAAGAAATATTGATGAAGCATTAGATTTATTATCAGATTTATTCAAAAGTGGTGAAGTTAGAGCTGCATTCATTGAAGTTACTGATGAACAAAAACACAAAGTTAATAAAGCATTGAGATAAGTAAAAGCAAACACAGAGAATTTTGGTCACTAATATTCTTCATTTATTTAAGCTTTAACTAATTTAACAGAAGGATTCAATTTCAAAGATAGATAAGTTCTAAAGGAAATGTGTGATTTCTTAAATAGTTTAAGATTAAATATTTTTGATGCATTAACCAAAGCTTATAAAGATGAAGATAGTCAAAAATAATAAGATGAATTAAGAAGATAATAATTAGGTTCAGAAAAAGCTGTATTTGATCAACAATATGCAGATTTCTATTAAGAAAGAGAAGATAAAACAGGTAATATTATATTATTAATAATATACTTATAGTTAGAATTTCAGATGTTGAAACTATGATCTCTACTAGAGAAGCTGACCTTAAAGCTTATTAAGATAGATTAAGAACTGAAAACAATAATTATTCAGCCAATCTTAAAATTCATGATGATATTGTGGTAAACTATTTAAATTCATTTTATTATAGTCATCTGTTTAATAAGAGTTAGCAGTTCTAGCTAAAGCATTACAAGTGGTTTAAACTCCACCATTCTTAGATTTCTTAAATGGAAGAATTGCTAAAGCATGATTTTATAACATTCAATAAAGAAGACTGTTATATAATAATTATTATGATATTTAAATTCTATTAAATTTTATTTTCATAACATTTGCAAATAAGACTTTTCATAAAGATTTTCATGTAAGTTGTTGTAGAATTTTTTGAATTACAAAGTTGTTTCTGTCTGGTACATATTATAACAAAAGCAGAAATTGGAATTAAGATTTCCTTTCATTAATAGATTAAAAATATTGGTTTTATGAACAAAGGGCCATAAGTTGAAAATTTCTAGCTTCGATGCCTAAAAGTCAGAGTTTGTTTATACCTAAATAATCCGTTGCTATGTCAAACATGACTCCACAATAACAATCTTGGTTATTAGCATCAATAATTTTAACTTTAAGGCAGTAAGCATGTCTAAATGGTGTTTCCTGATTACATTTAGTACAAAAGCCTTAATTCCGATTCTTATTTATTTTTTCTTTGCATATTTTGCAGGATTCAAATGTTCTTTATTTTTCTTCTAAGTCTAATAGAATTTTGCAATTATGTTGGAATATAATTGGGACTCTTCCTCTGTAATCTAAATGTTGCTTAATAGTTTGGATGTATTCTAAAATTTCGCATGATTTCACATTTAAAAGTTTACCTTACTTTTCTTTGTAGATAATCTTCAATTTTTTCTTCACTTATTTATTTTTTATTAATTCCTACATATTCATTTTAAACTGATCTTCGAATATAATATTTCCCATTTAAAATATTATAAATAAAAAATGAACGAAATTTTGTTTTAAAATAATTTTTTCAATAAGGAGAGGATTTGTGAATATTTTGGAAATGTTTATTATTGTATTCATTATGATAGGTATTATTGGCCACTGATTATACTGGTCAGACAGTGTTAATATTTTGCAATGGTGAATTAATCTCATTTTAATACATGTAGGAGAAATGGGTAATGACATCAGTTTTGAGGTTGCTTCCTCAAATAGGAATATTATAATATTATGATTACAATCTACAATTAAATGGGAATGGTCGTAAGTTTTTCCTTCTATAGGTTGATCAAAGATATGAATATAGAATATAAATTTGGCAGAGAGGCATTAAAGCAATTTGGACATTTCAATAAAGTTTAAAAGTATAATCACATAGTAATTTCTTGTCAATAAATTTATGTGGAAGCATGCTTATGGTGAATCATCAAAAAACTATAATCATTTGGGAATACAATTAAACATAAACGAAACTGACTCGATCATAATCATTATCATTGGAATCGAGTTAGGCATGCTTCAACGAAAATGATAATGTTATTGCAGCAAAAGTTAAATCACGTGTTGTATTTCTTAAAAAATAAAATCATTTGTGGATTAAGTATTAAAGCATAAAGACTGAATAGGAACATTTTATGCAATTTATCAAGAATAGATTAATTATATTGTCAATCTATGATTTAATGATGTACAAGATGGATGACTAATTTCAGTTTATATTGGAAAAACAAATCATTTCAGGATTGTTTACAAAAGAGCCACAAACATGTTTGTTTATGGGATCAATAGTCATGTTACAATAGGCTTCTTTCGAAGTAGAATGTTACAAATTTGAAAACAACGTATGGTTGAAAGATAACAATTATTTTACATCAAAATTTGAGGCGCTATAAATAATTCAATCCAAAGATAATAAGAAATTGTTTATATATAGAAAGAGACATGGTGCAATGGTTTTCTAAAAGAAAAATGAAGCAAAAGAGAAAATTAAATAATGAGTTTATAAAATTTTACATTTATAATTTATATCAACCACTACTAATATGATTTTATAAAAAAAATGCACATTTTACTCCTTTAATTAAAACTATATATTGAAACAATTTAATTGATTTATTATTTTGATTTATTATTAAACTATGCTTAGATGAATTATATAAAGAATTAAATATGAATATTTATAGCAAAAATAATTCTTAAGTTATTTTTTTAATTTAATTAAAAGATTGTATGTTTTATTAAATATTTTTATTTAAAATTAGTATTAATTTATATCAATACTACATATACCAAATATTTCAAATTCTAATTTATGATTCATAACACTTATTAAATAATTTAATTGAATTTTTATAATATATCTCTATTTCGATTTATTTTTGATTCTTCTTTTGTTATTTTTTCTTCCATCTTTTTTGCATTTATGATGACTTCATTTGGAATTCCAGCTATTTTAGCAACATTGGTAGCAAAACTCTTTTCAGCCACTCCAATAATTAATTTATATTCAAAGATTACTTAATCCATTTCTTAATAATGTTTCATTACACATTATTAAATATTTTTGTATAAAGCAAACTCATCTAAAAGAATATGATAATGTGTAGCAAATATAGTTTTAGGTTTTATCTTTTGAGATAAATATCTCAATACTGCAGAAGCCAATGCTACTCCATCATAAGTTGAAGTGCCTCTTCCTAATTCATCTATTATCACTAAACTTCTAGATGTACAATTTTCTAAAATTGTTTTTGTCTCTTCAAGTTCAATAAAGAATGTTGACTTCCCTTCCAACATTCTGTCAGATGCACCTAATCTACAAAATATTCTATCAAAAGGCACCAATTTAAATGATTTTGCTGGAACAGCACAACCAATTTAAGCTAATATGATTGATACTCCGATTAATCTTAATAAGGTAGACTTTCCACTCATGTTAGGACCTGTTAACAAGAGGGTATCGACAGGATTGACAAATTTTAGTGTATTAGGAACCCAATCGATATCTCTATTTTACAGTAAACAAGGATGATAGGCTTCTTAAAGAATAAATTCTTGATCATCATCTTCGTCTTGAGAGTGCTCAAGTATTTATGGAAAGGTATTGTGCTTATGTAACTTCGACACAAATGTCAATGAAATCCTATATTTTTAATGATGATTATTATTACAAGCAATCTGCCTCAGAGAGTAGGGAAATCAACTACAAGAATTCTTTTCTGTATGAGTAAAACTTAGTGAAGTAATCATTGATGAAAGGAATCAACTTTTGTGATAATTCATCTTCAACAACTTTTAAATGAAAAATCTATTTTTCAATGAATTCTGTTTGAAATCTTTAAAATCCTTTCTTTTTAGAAGTAATTACTAACTCTTTGGGTTTTGTACCTGATTCAAGACATTTATCAGGAATTTCAATTTAATATCGAATCTTACCATGATGATATGTAATTTATGGACATTTAAATTTTTATTGCCACTTTCTTAATTCTTAATCTAATTTGTCTACAATATCAACCATCTTATCCAAAGCTCTATCATATTCTAAAGAAACTCCTTTAACAGGTTAAGGTTCTCCATCTTATATTAGAATACATTTTTCCAATTCTTTTAATGCACTATTAAGAATCTAAACATTTTCTTTATAACTTAAAATTTTCTTTAATTTTGTAGATTTGAATTTATTTAAATAACTTTCAAACACTTTAAATGTTTCTGATGCAGCCTTTATATGTTTAATTACTTGTGTTATTTCTTTCAATTTGATTTTTCCGAAACTTTCACCTCCTGTAATAGGAACTGCTTTCAATTTATGTGAATGAATAGTGTTAAAACATCTTATGATACTTCTCTCCAAGTCTGGAATAGATTTTAATCTCTTCTAAAACTCATAACAAGGTTCAATACAATCCATTAAGTCTCTTATGCAATCTTGTCTATCTTTGATTTGTTTATGATTAACCAAAGGACATTAAACCCATTTAGTTAGCAACCTCTTCCCAAAAGGAGTTACACATTTATTTAAATATTCAAAAAGACTTCCCTTTGAAGAAACTTTAGTTTGAAGATTGACTTCAAATATTTCAAGACTTTCTAATGCTTGAGAGTCAAGATACAAATTTAATTTTTGGTTAAAGTTAGAATCAAGAAACTGAAACTTTCCTCTTCTATATACAGATGTATGTATTAACAATTATCTCATGTAACACAATTAAATATAAAAGGATTGAAGAGTAAAATAATATGAATAGTAAGTAGATTCATCTTCATCTGAAGCCAACTTCTTTTCAAAATAATATTGCTTTTCCAATTCAACCAATAGAGTAGGATATTCATCACTTAATACATATTCATCGTCTTAATCATTTTTTTCAATCACAATACTATCTTATTATTCTTTATAAAGACCTTAATTTATATTAGTATCAATCTAATTTTCTGGTTCTATTTTATCAGATGGCAAAACAATTCCTTCAAAACTACTATTAGTTGATTACTTCTTATTTTTGGACACTTTTAATTCTAAATATTCAACCTTTAATTATTAGAATATAAATTCGCACTCTTTAAATTCCTTCTTAGATGAAACTATAATTGGATTACAAATAGTTCTAAAAATAAAACTAGATTTACTTACTTCATCATTTTTTCAATCTCAGGTGTTGCTTTTGAGAGAATAACTTCAAGTGGTTTAGTCTTATAGATAATGGATCTCAACTGATTAGATTGTTCATCGTCAAAAAATTAGTCAAGATAAAAATTATTGGTTGTACAATCTACAATAGAGATTCCATAAACATATTTATGTCCCTTAAGATTTACAGGAGCATTTGAACAAACTAAAACCAAAAGGTTTCTAGATTCATAAGAATCTGAATCGCCTAAATCTTGCAAAGTTCCTCTACTGATTAATTATGTGATTTCTCTTTTAACTATTTCTCCATCTTCCTTATTAGCAACATCCGCTTTTTCCAATTACTCAACTAACATAATTTTATAACCTTTTTCTAATAAGGTCCTTTAATATATTGGTAATTGACTATCATACACTGTCAAACATGGACGATCTTTTCCCCAAAAACCAAGATGACGATTAAACATCTTGGCTATAATGATGGCATCATTATACATCACATTGATCCATCTACCACATCTAAAAAATACTATAGAATCATAATGTGCCTTCTTGGCATTCCAATATTGTCTAAACATAGGAGATAACTTTTAATATTAAGCTAGAGGAATATCCAATGTTGATGGATCATAATTTGGATCATTAGGACTTCTACCTTCTTAGTCTTTTATAAATAATGGCTAAATAAAACTAGGTAATAAGAGTTCTGCTGTTTTAAAAAATTCCTCAGCATCTTTTGTTAATGGCTATTCAGCAGGTTCATAATTATTGTTTTCTTCTTCTTCTTCAATTTTTTCTATTTATTTTACTTTTTATTGTTTCTTTTAATTATCAATCTTCACAGTCTTAGACTTTGATTTAGATTAATTAGTTTTCTTCTTATTCTATTTCTCATCCTCAGAACTTGGTTGTAATTCGGATTCTGATGATTCTTATTCTTTCTCAGGTTGATAATCATCATCCAATCTTTTCAATTTACCTGGTTTCTTTATCTCATTTTTTGTAGACTTCTTTTTTTAATTCTTTGTTATCACAAACATATCATCATCTTCATCCCTTTAAATTTTCCGCATTTTTTTATAAATTCTTTAATTTAAACTTTAATATAAAAATTTTAAATACATTTCCTATACTATGTTAAATAAATTTATTCAAATTATAATTTCTTATATTTTACAATGTCAAATTTTTGAATCATCGCTAGATTAATAGCAAATGATATATAACATATACATTTATGGAAGTATAATAAACTTATAAAATAAGAAGATTAATTTCAAATAAATTTAATATAATAAATATAAAATTGAAAATGAGTACTCACACTAAACTTGGTCTGAGTAGATCCTTAAAAGAAGTCTCACCACCATAAAAGGAAAATTTATCAATTCAACAAGTATTGGAAATGTTTCATTCACCCTATACTGAATAATTAACAGATAGGAAGAGTGAAGCAATTGTCAGATTCTGTAGATAAAGATCAGGAGGATTCTTGTTGGAAGAGATTCAAGAATTGATCGAGATATTGAGATTGTCTATAGCTGAAAATAATGCTTTAATGTAACCAGCTATATAAAAAATTTGCGAAACTGCTTCTGTCCCATTCATCAAATTAAGGACATCAGATCAATTGAAATTTGTTCCAAAATTAAGCGAATTCTTAGATACTCTCAAACCTGTGCTCTTTAGTCCATAACAGGAATCAAATAGTCAATAACCAGAATTAAGAATGCCTGTTATCAAGTTTTTAAAATGTTTTGCAGAAGAAGGAATCAGTGAAATAATGAAAGAAGAAGCCTCATTTGAATAATAAAAAAAATAAACTGAACTATCACCCCTTCAACATCTACTAAAAAATGGAACAAGAGTAAGTATATAAATTATTATTAGAACTTAAGAGCATTGAACTAATCTAATTTGATTGAAAACATTATCTTTACTATGTAACATTATTCCAAATAATACGAATACCTATTGCCTCTACTTGAATTGATTTCCAGCTGTATTCTCTATAGAGATTTGGCAGCTAAGTTTTCTAATTTTGGTATTCTTAAAGACATCGTTTACGTGATATTTGAATGTGAAGATTTTAGATCATACATTGTAAAATCATGCTTTGAAATTATTTGGAACACCATTGAAGTAAAAATAATAATCCTATTAAAAACCATTAGGCAGTTGGAGTTGCATCAATTAAATTATTTGCAGTTGAAGATATAATCTCAGGATTAAAGAAGCTTTTTGAAAACATCATGAAATAAGGATATAAATTGGAAGACAAATGTTTACGAAATGAAATCTTAATCTTATTAAATTATCTAATGAGAGATGAAAAAGTAAATCTTAATTATTCATAATCCTTTTAAGGCACTCCAATATTTCGTTGATAAACCATAAGCACATTCAATTCAATCATAAACTAATTTCTTAGAAGTATTATTGTTTTATGCCACAATCGATGAAGTTACTTTCTACAACGAACCAATCAGAACTAATTAATTAAAAGCATTCTTTGGTACCACCAGTGAAGATTTAGAATTTAAAAAATTAATATGGAGTGGAATTTTGACAGCAGTTTAATCTGGTAATTAAGCTGTGTTAGAAGCTGTCAAAGAGTCTCCATTTATAATTACTTTATTGTTATATATAGATCCACTTGCGAACAGTTATGCAGTCAATAGATGGTCTCCCCCTTAAAAGAAGGAAATATAGTTGCATTGTCTAGGAATATTAGGAAATGCTATAGTATATTTAAAAGATGAGTAATATTTGCATATTATAATTAGTTTTTACGAAAAGAATGGGCTATTTTGTCTTACGAAATTTCTAACCAACACTTAAGAATTAGATCATAAGGAAAGATGTTTGAAAGCATTCAATAATGCCTCAGAATTTGAATAAAATTATAAAATAAAGATATGTGATGAAGGTGTAATGGATAACTTGATTGAGTTCTTATAAAATGAAAACGACAATGATAATCCATTAAAAATAAAGGAATTATGCTTTTCAATTATCTCTAATTTGTGTAAAGAATGCAATAAAAATAAGAAACTATTTAGATAAAAGGGAGCTGTTGAATTAATGGTTAATGCATTAAAGAATCCTAATCTAGGTACAAGTGCCAGATATGCACTATATGCAGTGAGTGTACTTGATTGTTTATGGAATACCATTCTAGGTAATAGAAAATCTGAAGCTATCTTTTTGGATTCTGAAGGTCTCTATGTATTGCTGGAATTTTTGGAAACTTGTGATGACATGCACAAAAAATTAACACTCTCTTGTTTAAGTTATTTGATGGAAAATCCTAAAGCTATTCCATATTTTTGTGATTGGAATTCTCCTAAAACCATGATAAATAGCACACAATTACTTGTTAAAATATATGTTGCAGAAGATCAAAGATTCGGAGTTAAATATTCTGATGGCATAGTCACTAATAAACTAAGACCATTAAATCCATAAAATGATCCAAGTCTTAAGATATCAAATCAGCAAGGAGATTAAAAATCAAAACATTTGAAAACTCTCAGAATTCAATAAGAAGATTTAGAATCAGATGTAGGTAGTGAAGCATATTTAGTCAGAAGAATAACTGAAAAGTCTGCTGAATATGATTTAAGAGCCATTGTATTTGCTATATTATATAGAACAGGATTTGATAAAAATGAATTGTTACCAAATGAAAAGCAAATGGTAGAAGTTATCTAATTATATCCTCATTTCAAAATTGGAGAAATTTGGAGAGAAATCAAATATGATTTAGAATAAGAAAAGATTAAGCCTACTTCTGACGATTATCATTGGTTAATGACCTCCATTGAAGAATCAGAAGAATTAGTAATGAATTGCATGAATACTTAAGGACTTGTAATTTTATATTATTTATTATTACTTAGATTGCAAGAGAATTCAGAAAAGTATAAGAAGAAGAACTTACCAAATTTTATGATATTATTAGAAGTAACAAGTTAACTAAATGAAAAATATTCATATTCAATATTATTTTTAATCTACAGAATCTTCATATTCTTCAATATTCTTAAATAATATAAATTAATTCACAAAAATTAATACTAACTTTGCCAATGATATATTATCACCTTATGCAACATTTCTTAAAAAAGAATTTATTTCTAATTTAGAGTATTAATCCTATCGACCAGTTATTTTGTTTTAAGTGTTACTCCAACAACTCCAAAATTTTTATATTATTTGTTAAATTGTGAATATTACTCTTTTCATTTAACTTCTCTCAAATATTTTTACTTTGATGTTCCTCTAACATATAATTCAATATATCTTTTTGTTCTCGTTTAATAATAATAACAAAACCTTGAATTAAGCAAATAATTACTAAATAAATTAATCTAATAATTGCTAAATAAATTAATCAGATTCTTATTAAATAAATAAAGAATTTACTACTGAATTATATACTATTGTTAATTTACTGTGAAAAGCAAATAGTCTCTCTTAGAGGAGATATTATTGATCTATTTGACAAATTTGGAAGGAAAAAAATATTTATAAATGTTAATATCGCAGAATTATGAATGCAGTTACTGGATAGATCCTACTAGAGTGAACAAAACTATGACACTCCCTTACAAATATGATTGAAGAAGAAATGAAGTATGTTTGTTTCTCATTTAATGTAATCTGAGTAGTCTAGGTTGATTTGTATAGTAACGAATAAGATTGTTCTAAATATAAATTATAATGTATTAATAATGTAAATTAGAGAATTAAAGACCAAAGATATTATATGATTTCTTCTAATAAATAAAATATCAATGCATACTTGTGTCTTCAAAGAGGATGCCAGAAAGGCATACTTAGATTCAGAAGGAAAGGTTGATTTAGGTAAAATCCAAGCAAGGTGGACAGAATTAAGTAAGATTAAAGTCAGTCTTGGAAATAAGTATTTCACTCCAGCTGTAGTGGAGAAAGTAAAGGGACTCTCTGATTCTGATTAATAAAGATTCTTGGATGTAATGATGGGTGGGTTATCAAATGATGACAGCTCTGTTGGAGTGTATGCAACTAGACCTGAAGACTATGATGTCTTTTCTTTCTACTTAGAACCTTTGATAAGAGAATATCATAAAATAGAAGGTCAGACCAAATAGGAACATGATTGGAATATACCAGTCGGAGAATATGTTTTAACAAAAATAGATTCAAGATTAGAGAAGGTATCAATGAGAGCAAGAGTGGCAAGAAATGTTAAGGGATGGAATTTACCTCCATCAATGGATAAAGATGAGAGAATCAGATTTGAGAATAAGATGGTACAAGTATTTGACAGTTTCGGAATTTCTGGGAAATATCATAGTTTAACACCAGGTCATAAGAATCAGATAACAAATGAATAAGCAGATGAGTTAAGAAACAAACATTTTCTATTTAATGACATGACAACTGATAATCATTTGACATCTTCAGGAGTAGCATCAGATTGGCCACATGGAAGAGGAATTTGGATTAGTTAAGATGAAACTAAAATGATTTGGGTTGGAGAAGAAGACTAATTAAGAATCATCTCAATTGTTTAAGGAAATGATTTAGGAAAAGTAGATTAATCACTTCATGAATTATTGACTGGAATTGAGAAAAGTGGTCTAGAATTTGCTGAACATCCTATTTACGGTGTAGTTACTACTTGTCCAACCAATATGGGAACAGGAAAGAGATAATCAATTCTAGGAAAATTCCCAAATATCACTAAAGGAGGAACTGATGAAAAAAAATTGAAAGAAGTTGCAAGATCATTGGGATTACAAGCAAGAGGCGTAGGAGGTGAACATTCTAATATGGATAAAGAAGGAACTGCTGATATCTCACCATCTGCTAGATTTGGAGTTACAGAAGCAATTGTTACAAAAAGACTATATGAAGGATTGATTAAATTATACGATATGGAAGTATAAGCTGCAGGAGGAAATAGATAGAATTGTTGTATAATCTATTGATTATTATTCATAATCTAAAAACACATTAATCAATTATTTTTGTATTAATTAATTTATTCAATTTTTATAATCAATAATTTTCTATATTATTTATTTCTTATTAGTTAAACTAATTTTTATTATTTTATATGATTTAATTTTTGAATTATGCCTTATTTATATTGTGTATATATATTATTACAAAATATATAAATAAATTTTATTCTGTAAAAAAAAGAAAGCAGCCACAGCTCTCCTTAATTTGCTACTCCATCTAGGAAAATAATAAAGAGAGTGACGAATAATATAAAATTTTTATTTTAATGATAAACTCCAAGTGAAAACTATAAAATAATTGCTATTATTTATCTGGTTATTTTGGATGGTAGTAAGTTAGAAAATGTATGCAAGTAAATCAATCTTTGAATTTCAAATAAGTTTAGGATTATAATTTATCTAATGAATAGGAAAATAAAGTAATATACATTATTTAATGCTACTTCATTTACAACTTGTAAATTAGCTTTTTTATCTATAAGAAAAAGATTAGATTAAGTTAATAATTATCCAGAATAGTTCTTAAAGAAGTTTATTGAATTAATGAACTGCTTCATAAAGAATGGAAGATAACACCTTGATGATTTTTCAAAATAGACTTAGGCTACTAAAGAATAATTGAGAAAGGTAATAAACTACAAGATATACATGATTAAATATGAGAGTTAGAAAATCAAAAATATGATAAATTTAGACCTATAAGATAAAGTTGAACAAAAATTAATCCAAATAATCTGTAGTATTTAATTAAATTTGGAAAGGCAATAATGCAGTAATATAGAAAATTAAATAAAAGAATATTAAATAGGGATAAATTAGTAATAATATTTAAATATATTAGATTCAACTTACACTTTTTTAAATAGATCAAACAATATTTCAAAATAAATAGAATCTAATTTTTAGATATTGGATTAGTATTTTAAAGACTCTTTATGGAAATTAAAATAAATCATATCGAAACAAATTACTTACTGTCAGTCGCAACTTATATCCCAATACTAATTTGACTATATTTAAAAATGCATTTATAGTTAGAAAAAAAAATAATAAAACTATTATTACAAGGATAGCTATTGATTATATCCAAATGATGATTTCAAAATTTTCTAGAACATAATGGATTCGATCAGAATATAAATTAACGTTTTTCTGAAACTAAAGGTTAAAATCAATTTATTATTTTTTAATCCATTAATGAAGGGAATCCAATATTTGGATACTTATAGTTAGGTGATGATGTAAACCACTCATAATGAAATTTTAAATTAAAAAATAATCTTAGATAATATATGGATAAAATTGGATCTTTAGGAATATACACTCTATAAATAAGGTTTTACAGTTGGTAATTTTGATCTTTTTTAAGAATATTACTTAAATTTAATTGATTGGAAATCATAATTAAGATCTGCTATCTAATGTGATATTCTGAAGTTCAGAAATAAAAGACAGTATCTATTTGGTAAAGAAAATCTCTAAATCAAAATTTGTGAGATACAAGAGGTTAGAAAATAAATTGATTATAAAATGAAAACTTAAATGTTTAGAGAAGACTTTCCTAAAATTTAAAACAAAGTAAAATTTTAAAGCCTTGAGTAAATCTAATTCATTTTTAAGTTTAAAAGATTGATTAATTTATTTTACAATCTAACAAATCGATAGTGATATAATTTTATATTAAAAACCAAGGATTATATGATAGGCCATCTAAATTTAATATTGAGTATTAGACTTTATATATTTAAGGGATAAATAATTATGAATGAAGAGATTAGAGTTTTGGAATAAGTGCATTAAAAACAATAATTTTGTTGAGAAAAATTAATTAATTAATCAAAATTAACAAATAAGATTATATATGATCGAAAAGTTAAGGTGATTTAATCATTATTATTTTTAAATAAAATATAATAAAATTAATCTGTTTTTTAGAATCACTTAAATAAACATCCACAGGAAATAAATAAAATGGCTGAAAATAAATAAGAAACAATTTGGGTTTTCAATATTTGTTTGATATGATATAATTTACGATAAGTATCTTCATACTTTTTATTACATGTATCTTTAATCTTTAGAATGTACTTGATTTTGATTAAGTAATAAAGGAAGTCCTTTTAAATTTCTGTCTTTATTTATTGCTTTGAGTTCATTTCCAATTTTAGCATTTAACCAAGATTCAACAGCATTTTTAAAAGATTTATGTAATTAGTGATAATTAGTTTACCTATCAATAAATCGATAAATTCTAATTCTTTTATTTTTTAAATTCCTAAATAGATATGTTATTTAAGTTGATTTCTTTTTATAAATTTCTTATTGAACTTTATTCATTCTATTCAAAAACATATTTCCATCAGCTATTTCCTCGATCAATAAAAATATTTCTAGCAATTTTTTTATTCTTCTCTCGATGACTTCTTTCACTTTTACTTGTTATTATGAATTTAAAGTCTGCTTAAGAACCAATTGCTTTATTTAAAGCAGCCTTAATGATAGCTTTTTGAGCCGAGCTCTTAATGAATTTATTAATTTCCATATCAGTTTAACATGGCTTTAGAATCACTACGTCTGCTAAAAATTATCTATTTTATTAATCATTCAAAAAGAGCCATCAGCAACAACACTATCTAATTCATCAGATACAAAGTTTATTTAATTAATTAGTTTACTATCTCTGTATCATCTTATAATCTTATCAACTATTTAATTTAATTGTAACAAGCATAAAGTCTAAGTATATTTCTTGTTAGTCCTTTTTATAAAACATATACTTTAAAAAGTGATTAAAATTTGGATCATGATTATGAATAGATTTTTTAATATGTTCCTAATTTCCTAAGGAATACTATCACCAACTGCTAAACTTATGGATTGTATTAAAATCTTCAATTTAATCAAATTAATATAAAGTTAAAGCTTATCTATATTACAACTTTCCCTTCTATCATTTTTTAAAAAAAAAGCAATATTTTTTGGAAGCTAATGTTCTTCACTTAAAATAACTTAAATAATCTCTAAAAATGTATTAGTGACATTCCCAACAAGACAACTTTATAACTAATATTATAAATTTTAATTTCCAAGATAACCAAAGTCATCAAACTAAGCATAAACTGCTTAATCATATTCAAACTATATAGATACAGTTTCATTGAATATACTGATAAGAAATGAATCAATAAATTTTGATTCAGGTGCTTTATATATTTCATAGTTCATTTTTTCATAGAAATTGAATGAATCTAATTTTGTTTCAATATTATTTCCTTAATTCTATCACTTTAATAAATAAAAAAAAAAAATCTTCTTTTATACTTAAAAGAACCATTTCTCGATAAAGTAGATGATCTAAAGCATTTGTTTCCAAGGCAAATACCAACTCATATCCCATATGAGAATAGATTCTGGTATAAATGCTTTATTTTAACTCCTTTAAATAAAACTAACTCAATGATAGTTTAATATAAGTTGTAAAATATTTCTTTGTTGGTTTCAAGATTTTAATCTCCTACCTTTATTTTAAGGCTAATAAGGATGAATAATTTGAGATAAAATATCATTCAGCTATTAATAATCTTACTGAATAACATAAATAAAGCAAGCAAAAATTATCTTAGCTATTAGGGATTAAAAAGCAAT
>JPFM01000171.1:0-147120 GCA_000733375.1 Paramecium sexaurelia
TATTTATTAAATTATTTAATAATTATGATCTATAAAATTATTTATAAATCAAATTCAATTATTAATCATTATTATTTTCGGGAAAACCTAATTTTTAATTTTAATTACTTAATTTAATATTATTAGAATTTTAAATTAAATTCTTTAAAGTTAACAATAAATGTAATTTGTAAACTGATTTTTGTTGTAATTCTTGTGCTTTAAACAATAAATGTGTTGAAAAACAATGTCAAATTGTATCTTAAGAATTTCAAATACATTAAGAATGTAATCTACATCTAAATACATGTTATTTATCTTTAACTGGTAAAGGTTGTCTGAATTTTCCCTGTAGATGCAATATAATTAAATTAGGACAAGGTTGTAGATTCAAAACTTCGATAGGTCTAATTAAAGAAAAACTAAAGAATTTATATGAAAAGGGAATACTAAAAATAAACTTATCTTTTCTTTGCCTCATAGATTTCATGTTTTCATTCCTTTAATCAATAATTTAGATTTAACTAAAAAAATTTCTAACATATTTAAAGTTTTATTACAATCTACCTTTTCTTATACCATACATTCTTCTTCATTTTCCTCAGGAATTGATTATGTTAGAGGATGCTTCAATTATTTATACATGTCTTATATTTTATTCGATTATGCTTTCTCAACTTCTTTCTTAAGGGTCTATTGCTGGCATTATTTAAACTAAACTAATTAACTCTTATGAATAATATTCTTTGGCTGCATCACAATTACCTTAAAGTATTTAGTAGTTAATGAATAATTTATTGTTATCATCAATAAAAAAAAATCATAACCTGATTTTAATGCCATCGCTTCCAAAAATCTATTACCAACGCCAAAATATCTGCTTCTATTGCTTCATATTTCTATTTCCATCCTTTAAATTTATTTATTATTTCTGATGACCAAAAACCGTATTCTTGATTGTCTGGAATATGAGAATAATTCCTTTTGAATTGTTATATTACTACAAAATGATCTTCTATTTTCACCTGGGAATCTTAACTAAATACTATTCAATTGAAACATTTGCAGGTATTAGACAAACCAAACTATTGATTTAATTATATATTTTTACATCATGAAATGATTTCATTGCTGAAAGACAAGCTTAAATTGTTTTATAAAATACTTTCTTGGACCAATACTAATTTGTATTTCTGCGTTTTGATAACACTTCTTTAAATTTTAAGTATTTCTAAAATCTCTATCAATTAAGAGTTAGGAAGTATTTGTTTTTCACAATACATTTTTATATTTCATATTCTTCATATACATTCAAAGTGTTATTTGAATTATGCTGTAAAATGATGCAGTAAAGAATATAGTTTAACTGTTTAAAATTTATTTTATTTATTTTCATCACATTTTAATAAAAACCAATCTATGATTTGATATTTAGATTAAAGGATATAGGGTGTGTGATGTCCTTGTCCCTAGGGGGTTTTTATATCAAAGGGTATATTATTAAAAATAAATAATTTATATGCATTCCATTATTTCAGTTATTTCATTACATATCAACTCTAGTATAGTTAATAAAATGAAGAGTGTATATTTATCTCACAAAAGAAAGATATATTTAAAAGATTTAGAATTATATAAGAATGTATTATTTATAAATTGAGTGATGAGTTTCAATAAATAATCTTTTTTAATTTTAAAGTAAGATTCAGAATTTATACAATAAGTTTAAAGTTTTTTCCAATGAGACTTTTGGAGATGTACTAAGCTTCAATTCATAATAATAATTAATACAATTGAATAAAAGCAATTTAATTAACAAATATAAGAACACTTAACAGTCAATAAGTTTTTTAACTTAACAAATTCAACAAAATTCTTAAAAACTATTATTAATTTAGTTGTAATTTATAGATTTAAATATAACTTTATGCCAAAAATTATATTATCAATATTTTGTAATAAAATAATAGGAGAAGAAGAATAAGAATTTCACCAATTTCTAATTTAGAATTATATACTGATTTTTATTTGGAGATATTATAAGCTCCTACATAACAAAACAAGATATGATTAATAAATCTGTAATACTTTTCCCAGTATTTATATAGGTGAATTTTTATCAAAATAATCAGTTATACAAAATTCAAATGCAGTAATCATTATATGGATATTAAAATAACTAAATAATAATTTTATAATAAAATTGCACTTTAATGTTAAACATTATATTTTCAATCAGATACAACTGCTTAATTACCTTTTTGAGGATCCGTTAGGTTATTCTAGTCTTATATTTATTCTTGCTGGATTTATTACTCTTAAACTTAATTTACATAATATTATTAAGGGGGTTGATAATATTGATATTCTTAATTTTATATATATGGGACAGGGTTGTTTTAGACAGTGAAAGGATCAACTTAATGATATATTTATTGAAGATAAGGCTATTAATTACCATTTTAATTGGGAGTCTAATACATGTTTTACTCGGGCTATTACTATCCATTTTACAAGTAATTCTATACATATTATTTTATTTTATTATTGTAACCATTGTTTTAAAGTTTATTTGATATTTTTTTTAGTCGTTTTTCTAATATTTTGAAGCATAAAAAGGTTTGCATAATAAAATCAATTATTATCATAAGTCCCGCATCGATAAGGAGACAATAAGAAAGTGATAAAGAAGTACCATTCTATGTATCATAAATTGACTTTAATCTCTCTTAAGCAGTGCTCACAAAACAATTTCTTCTGTTTTATTCCTGTAAACTTAAAACCAAATCCATCATAAAGGAATAACTTACTATTACAGTAATACCAAATAGATAAATTGATATTTCTTTGACAATAACATATATTATCGAATAGCAGCAGTTGCAATCCTTCTTACAACATTGAAAAGTTTCAGCGAAAAAAAACAAAAGTATCACACAAAATAAAAAGCAAGTAAATACTAACTAGCAAGTAATTAATTCGTTTTAAGCTTTGAATTTGTCCCCAAGATTTTTTAATTCACGATAGCTATATGTAATTTTAAATATTTACTTATCAATTCTACACTCTTATTTATAGTATATTTGATTCTAAGCTAATAATTGATACTCCACAATTTTACTGATATTATACAGAGGTCTTTCTCTCTCAACTAGTACTTCAACATTGTTAACATTAAACAATGCTTTTTCAGTAGACTTTGCTATTTAGAAGTAAGTATTGTCTATTTCACAATCTTCTGGTTATGGTGTTAATAACAAATAATCTTCCTCTAACTTAGGATTTAAACTAAGTTTATTATCATCGAAACATACTCCTCTACCTTTTACAATTTACAAGTTTACTAATGGATTTGACTCTGTAGATGTACTTGTGTATACATAGAATCCAGTATCATAAATTAAACTATATCCATTTAATTCTTTTTCTTAATCTGAAAGTTAATTCTACAAAATTTTAATATCCCTTATAGGACATGGTTCTTCTTGTAGCACACAATAAAATTTTTTGGATTTTAAGTTTAACAAACTTTATAACCCATTTCGTTACAATCATTTTCGGTAGTTTTTTTTTTTTCTAATAAATCATAAAATTTTAGTTAAGATCTTAATCCGCATATTTAAACTACTTCGTAGGTATTATTTGAGGGCTAAGCCCATTTGTCCAGAATAATTTTGCTTTTAGGTTAAATGTAATAGCAACCTGTTAGTGTTTACCAATCTGAGCATTCGGAATCAAAAAGTTCTCCATCCTTTTAACATACACATCCAGCTTAAGTTCCCGTATTTCATATTAACTTAATACTTCATAATTTGAAGCACAATTTTTTGATAATTATATATCAAGGAAGACTCCCTGCTACCAATTTTCCATTATGCTTTTCAATTCAATACTAGATGTTGAATTTTAACTTAGCACAATTGCTGATAACACTACAGCTACAACTGTCAATATTAAGACAAGAATTATATTCAAAAATCTGTAAGTCCTTCTTCTGTGACCGGATACATTTTCCTTATAGCCTGAGTAGCAGCAAAAAAAGCAATAACAACATCCCGCCGCTCCAGCTCCATACTTATTATTATCCCCACAACAACATTCACATAAACAACACAAGAAATCCATCTTTTATGTATTTTTGTGGTTATTTCTTAATAAATTTTATTTTTTGAATAAATTGCTTAAAGTTAAAATGTTTTATAATGAAACATTAACAAATATTATTTTTATAATTAAGAGGATTTGAAATATTGAAATTAAAAAATTAAATTTTATTGTAATTGTTCCAAATCGAATGGTGTCGAATGTTATACTCTAAATGACAAAGGAAAAGGATATATGAAAAAGCCAAAAAATTTTTAGAGTCTGAAAATCTAAGAGAATTGTGGCAAGAAATCACTTTTCAGATGAGAATTGTCCAGAAAAAAAAATATGTTAACCAAATGACTGTAGTAATCTTAAATTTGCTGTTTTATGATCATGCATTCTGTTACATAACATCTTTCAAAAAATGTACTAAAATACTTAATCCATTTAATTATAAAATAGTTGTTCCTCATATAAACCTACAGATTAATGTAAAATAGACGCTTTTGGCAATGAATATGTAATTATACTAAATAGTGTAACAAATACATATATACCTGTAATCAAGAGCAATGCGGAGATATTACTGTATCTACTTTTGATTATTTTGCTGTATGCTAAAGTTGCAACTAAACCTGTACGATTATTGCAAAAGTAGGTTCTTCAAGCTGTGTCGATAAGGAGTCATTTTGTTTTAATTATAAATTTTAAAAGTAATCCTTTAAGAATTTAGCAAACTTAATGTGAATGGAATAATAATAGATGTTGGGATTACAATAGTGTTGAGTTAACATAAATAAAAGGGCTACATCCAATAATATTAGGTGTTCTATTAATAAGGCCTTAAACGCATGCGTGGAGGAGAAGGATCATTGTAATCAATATGAGGATAAAATTGAAGAATGTTATAGTTCAAAGTTGGATGGCGTTTATATGGTTGTTGGAACAAAATGTTATTAAAAAATACTAGTTGTAATGTTTGGTAAAGCTCGGATGATTTGGTTTTTAGTTAATTTAAAGAATTTTGTAAATACCCTGATATTTTAACAGGTAAATAAGCCTGTATATATAAAACTTGTGCAGAAAAGACTGGCAATGGAAATGATCAAACAATTCCCAATCTATATAAAAGTTCAAATGAATATTGTATCTAATCATAATTTGAAGATGATAATGCTATATCCACATCTTCTGACTATTTATAATAATGTATTTTTAGGACGAACTAAATATAGATTATCCAAATAAATTTAGATTAATTTATTATAGTTGTTGATAATTAAAACTGCAGTTTAAATTTTACTTTTTTTTATAAAAGAATTTGATTTAAATTGCCATATTTAAAAAGTTTAAGAGAAATTAATTAATAATATCTAAGAGTTATGCAGCAAAGTTAAGAATGCTTCAATTTAAATAATATTAAAGTCAAAAAGAAAAATATATTTTACCTTCTAATAGATTTTATAACTTCTTTTTAGAACTTAATAATAAAATTGTATCATTTATCAAAGGCAATTAAGATTAAAATTCAAATATAATCATAGATTAGATTAGAATAATACTCAATAGTCCCTCTACAGTTTATATTAGGTAAATAGATAAAGATTTCTAAGAATTATTAAAAATATTTAATCGGTAAATTAATAAACCCATAGAACCAGTAATAAAATATCATTCCATCTCGATAATCATATTAAACAATAAATCATAATGATTAAAGAAAATTGGATAAACTTTAACTTAACCATAATAATGAAAATTATCAATAAAGACATCAAAATCTTATTAAAATTTTAATTATTTCAAATTAATACTCTGCTTATTTTAGAAATTAATACTATAGATCTAGACCTTAAAATCATAGTAATAATTTAAAAAGATGGAACCAAAATTAAAAATTGGGAGTTTTATAAATAATATTAAAAATTTATTTTAAAGAATGTGAGCTCATGAAGCAAACTAACGAATAATATCATGTTAGATCTTTGCAAACCCAAATATTAGATATTCTACAAAGTCAATATTACATACATGATTAAAGATAATTTGATTTTATAGATTGTTGTAAAATTATCAGGTAGTTATTTTTATAAATAAATTGATACGGAAAGATTTCTAAAGTTTGATAGAGGTTATCGAGCCTAACTGTTTTTATAAGATGATTATATTTAATTGATATTAAAAATTTGAACTTTTTTAGTTTTTACTGATTCAATTAGATAGAAAGGATTTTTGTTTTGTAAATTATTCGTTTTAAGATTCTTTTCTTCAACCTTCTCTAAAGTTTTTACTTTTGATATACATTCAAATCAAATTTTATAGTTTAAAATTTATTTTATATTATCACAATTCAAAATAAAACTTAAAAATATATTATTCTAATAGTTAAATTTATTATTTTAATTATTAAGTATTAATTATATAGGATTCATGTATTTACAAAAGTTATTAAAGATAAAAAATTTTTTCGTTATTAAACAATTAAACTACAAAATATTTAAAGTTAATTAAATTAATAACAGAAGATTTTGATATATTTACTTAATATTAATATTTAATGTTTTAAAAATAATTTTAGATAAAATTGCAGCAATCACAACGAGAGAGCTATATTTTTTGATAAATTTTAAGTAGATCCTTAATTGAAGTATATGTGTCAACAATGCATTGTTAATTTAAAATAAAACTTATTATTATTAGAAGGAGTAGAAGAACAACTAAAAGGAATAAAAATTATTCTATTTTAAGAGAATGAAGAATAAATGAAGTTTAACATGCAACAATTAACATCTCTAAAAGAGTAAGTTATGCAATTTAAGTATTAATGTGAAATAACTATTGAGAAGTGCACTTCGTGTTTAAACTAATAAATAGATATTATTTCAAACAATAATAATATCATGCTAGAAGAAATTTCAAATCTTTCTGAAACAAACATTGAATAATTTATTTAGTAATTCAAAGAAATGAAAAAATCTTTTTTGAACTATTCTTCAATAATTGAAAATATTAAAAAACAGTTATAATTATTGATCTCAGATTAAGTAGTTTAACAAATGCATATCAGTTTAAATAAGATCAAATTAGGATAAGAAAATTATTCTGACCTTTTAATCCTCAATTTAGAATAATAAAGTCAGGTGAAATTTTCGAAAAAACTAATTTGTGAAGAACACAAAAGTAAAGTTAAAATGATTGATTTAAATCCTATGAAATCTAAGTCTAGTAGATTAGCTTGTTTAAATTGTGTAGAAATTTATCCAATTAAATACACTAGCTTAAAAACATTTTAAGGGCTTTGGTAAAACCATTAGATATAATAACAGTAATTATAAAAAGTTTATAATGAAAAAATTCAACTAAAAAAATAAAATTTTGCTGATAAATTATAAGATTTGCGTGAAAAATTTGAAAATTTTTTTTAAAAAACTTAAATTGACTATTTCAAAATTACTGATTTATAATTAGAACATTTAAAAAAAATCTCTTAAAGGCATCAGTGTTAATGGAATTAATTATAAAATTTTGATATTATCAGAATCGCAGAGGAAATTAGCAATATCGATTTATTTAATATTTAAATAAAAAAGGAATATGAAGAATAATTCAATAAGGATAATTTTCTTCTTGATTAATTTTAATTTGATGTGAATTCAATGCTAAAATCAATTTAAAAGGATTAAAAATAAATAGA
Organism: Paramecium sexaurelia; assembly: GCA_000733375.1. Taxonomy (NCBI): domain Eukaryota; phylum Ciliophora; class Oligohymenophorea; order Peniculida; family Parameciidae; genus Paramecium; species Paramecium sexaurelia. Next base: position 7,760 of record JPFM01000171.1, read on the forward strand.
AAGATCTCATTCAAATAATCTAAATAATCATGAAAATGTTAGTATCTCAATCAAGTAATAACATTAATCGTAACTTAATATAGTATCATAAGTAATGAATTTCTCATTATCAATTTCTCTGTTTGGATATAATTAAAAGGAATAATTATAAAAAAGCAATTCATTTAAAAATACTCTATAAGTTTAATCAATTAATTTTAAGTTGATTAATAATTCAATTACTTAATCAGAATATTGTAAAGCTATAGCAGTAAATTTTGATTGTTCTTTTGTGGGTGTTGCATGTGCTCATCAAATTAAAATTTTCAGATTTACCGGTAAAGAAATTAAGAATTTTTAAGTGATAGATGCTCATCAAGATCATGTACTAACATTAAATTTTATGAAAAATTCACATTAGCTTATATCTGGCAGCAGAGATAGCGTAATAAAAATTTGGTAATTAAGCTCTAATAAGAAATCATGGATAAATATAGCTGAATTAATAGGACATCATGAAAGCATTATATGCTTAACAATCAATATACAAGAAAGTCTCATTATATCTGGTAGTAATGATTGTAAAATTAAATTTTGGACATTAAAAAGTGAATGGAAATTATTGTAGACTATATCTTATCATAAACGATCTGTAAGTGGATTAAGCTTAAATCAATCAAACACTTAATTGGTTTCATGTGGATGTGATAATTTAATATTAATTATTAAATAGCAATAAGAAGAGAAGAATCAATGGTCTGTTGTGTAGTAAATTAAATTAGAGCACCCTGGAATAAGAGTATGCTTTATTGATGAAAATATATTTACTCTTTAACCCAAGTATCAAAGTTTTATGTGGATATTTTAATTTAATAATTTTAGCAAATTGTATGTTAAAGTTAAAGAAAGTTTTGTTAAATGTGATAGCGAAAGTGATGATATTTTATTTCCCTAATAGTTTGTGAAGAAAAAATAAGTTCTTCTAAACAAAAATGGCTAAAATATAAATATCATACAAAGGCTCTATAATACAGAATTTCTGACAGTTTAATCTATCGATATTGGAACATCTGAAAATTATGGATGCATAAGTGATGATGGAAACTACTTATTTATTTGGGATAACAAATCCTATAAATTAAGTATTAGACAGTATTATGAAATCTGAAGACACTATAATTTTTATAAATATAATGAATATAATTATCATATCATAACATTTTACTCATTATTTTAGTTGAGCATATTTATATAATGATTTGATATTCTTATAGACAATAACAAAATAGTATTATTGTATTAACAGTCTTAAAAATATATCCAAAATTAGTCCTTGTATTTAAAAAGTTCATATACATATTGTTTATCTTTTATACTATTTTTGTAAAATAATTAATAAGTAAACAAATTATAATAATAATAATAATATCGAATTGATTTCAATGTTAATAACCTTGTTTTTAATAATGACTTTAAACGTAATTAGATTGAGTTGCATTTGGTTGGGCTAAAATACTCATCATTTTTCCTTCTCCCATTTCTTAATGTTGAGATTTATAAGCAATAATTGATTAGTTAGTTTTTTTACCTTATTAAACTATTAAAGGATTTTAAATCATTGGTATAACTTCATTAAGCATGATTGCGTTTCTATTAGCAGCATGAATACCTAGAATAGAAATAATAAGTTACCAATATCCTAATCAATATTTGCATGAATAGAATCATCATATAACATAGGAATCTATTTTTTTTTAAGTAGATCTCTTGCTTCTTAGCATCCCAATTAAGCAGCCTTCTAATATCTTTAAATAGCATAATTAATATCTTTCTTAACATATTTTCCGGCTTCATACATTAAACCCAAATGGAAATCAGCTTTAGCATTACCTAATTTAGAAGCTTCTTCATAAGCGTTAAAAGCTTTAGCAAAATCTATGGCAACTCCTTCATATCCTTATTCATATATGAGACCCATATTAATTAATGCTTCTGAATCTTTTAATTCTGCAGCTTCTTTATAGAATTTAAGAGCTTCCCTTTAGTTTTAAGGAACACCAAAACCACAGTGATAACAATCTCCTAATTTGGTCATACAAGTAGGATTCTTTAATTTAGCACCTTTAAAATAATAATGAATAGCATTCTATGGATCCTTCTAAACTCCAAATCCGCATTCATACAAATGTCCTAGATAGAAATATACTTCAGTGATATCAGGATTTTAGATCATTATTTAAATTAAGTATTGATGTGCAAATAGATAATCTTCCTACCTTCCGGAATTACTACAATCCTTCATAATATAATGCATATATTAGAGTCTACAATCAGCATCTCCTTTCATAGCTCCTTCTTTATAATATCTTTTTGCTTATTCTAAATTAACTCCAACTCCATATCCTTACTCGTAACATTGACCCAACCAATACAATGAATTGGCATAGCCTAATTCTTTTGCTATTTCAAAATTTTTAAGGGCTTTTCTATAATTATCTCCAACAACCTTTTCTTAAAATTCTGGATGATTATAATAAAAAAGGGCTAATGAATTGATGGCTCTAGGATATCTGATTTTCTTTCCTTATTAATAGTAAAATTAGGCTGATTCAAGATTTGGTTCTTAAATATCTATTTATGATTAGATTAATAAATTACATTTGTCACCATCGTCACTTTTAAGACCATTTTCAAATATCTCTCCTAAATCAACAAGCGCATCCAAATGTCCTTACTCACTTGCTTATTAAATGAATACAACTGCTTCTGACTTTTATTCATCTCTATTTTATATTTTACCTTAAGATAACATTTATCCATCTATTATTTAATCTAAAAGCAACCGACCTATTCTATATAATCCTTCTGCATTTTATTAAGCTGCACTTTTCTCCCAATATGTATAGGCTTTATTAAGATCTTTTGGAAAAATCTTTCCTTCTGAAAATATTTATGCTATAATATTGAAAGAGTTAACATCCTAATTTACTTCTGCTAATTCATAATATATATTCAAAGCTTCAGTAACATTTTAAGGTTTTCCTATACCATATAACAGTTCATGTGCAATTCTCAACCTATCATCTTAAACAGGTTAATCTCTATAGACTTAAACTTCTTTAATCTTCTCGACATACTCAACCACCTTTTTTTCAACGGGTTTGTCAACATATACTATTTTTTCAACAGGTTTATCAACATATACGATCTTATCTACTGGTTTATCCACATATACTATTTTGTCAACAGGTTTTTCAATAATTTTAGTTTCTCCAGCTGCACTTGGAAAATAATCATTTAATGATTTTATTAAAAATGTTCTAAAATCTTCATAATTCAGACTAGTCTTAACAACAAAGATATCAACATTATTATTTTCTAAATTTGGCAATGCTGCCCATTATATAAAATCTAATTCAATCTTTCTGAATTCATTTTCAAAATTTCTTAATGCTTCACCTTTACCGCAACAACCTGCAGCTAATAATCTAGTAAGACTAATATTTATAGAATTCATATTGTCTTAGGTAGATTTTGCCAAAGCTTAATAATGTTCATTTAACTTAATTTTAACTTTAGACTTATCCTATTCTATATTCAAAATCAATTTTTGTTAATCTTGGAAAGGTTTAGCGAATCTCTATTTGGCTTCTTATGGAATTTTTGGGTTGTCGTTTATTTGGTTAGCTAGTCTTTCTATAAAAATTTAAATTAAATCAGTTACTAAATGGTTGATCTGTTGCCCATCCCTTAATTTTCTACCATAATGCTACAGAATTTTAATCATTCTTTCCTTAGTCTTACTTTTACTTCATTTATCTTTCCTATTCTACCTAGTTATAATCTCAAAAATCAAATTACTTCTATGTCTTTGATTGTGTTTTTCAAACGTTCCAATATTATTTGTTCTAACTAATTAATTACATGTTCTTTCTTTCCTAAATCATTTTTATCTTTGCTACCACTAGCAGGTCTAGCATTTGAATGAGTTGATCGATCCATTAAGTAAATAAATTTTTGAATTAAGAAGTTTACAAATGAAATATATATACTGATTTTCTTGTTGATATATCAATTCAATCAGTTTATGTTCCTTAACCTCCTTCCCCTTATTAACCTCCTTCTCCAGATTAACCTCCTTCTTCTTGTTTGCCTCCTTCTTATTATTCTTATTATTCTTTTTGTTCTTCTTACTTTTATTCCTTAGTTTAAATCTATATTTTTACTTATTTTTCTTAATCACATATTATAGATTGACCTCCTAAATAAGTTCTGTCAAAATCTTCAGGTGCCAATCTTGTAGCTGCCATCAACTTTTCCTTAACTGCTAATTCTCTCTATTAAGTAGCTTGTAATTTTTCAACTAATTTCAACTCTTAAACTTCTAATTGCTTTATTTAATACTCTTATTTCTCATTTTCCATTATTATCTTCTATCTTTCTCTTTCTTACTCTAATCTCACCTTTTATTATTTTTCATACAGTTTCTCTTAAATAACTGCTTAAGATAACTTTTCTTCCTCCTTTTTTAATGCTGCTTTCAACTTTAAATTTTATGCAATTTTTGATTGCTCTTCATTTGTTCTCATCAATTCAATTTTTATTGATTTTTTCATTAATTAAGCATCTTAATGTTTCATCTCTTTTACGTCTTACTTCATCTTTTTTAGATGCATTCTTTCAAACTAAGTTTACTAATATTTAGCTGGATCAATCATAGATATTTGATGTTATTTCTATTCTTTCTATTTTATTTATTACACCTGAAATAATTACTTTCATCTTCTATGCAAGACGTGATGCATACACATCAAGTGCTAATTGTTCTGCCATTTCCACTTTTTTTGACAGTTTCTCATTTTCTTTCTTTAATTATTTGATTCTATTCTCAACATTTTAAGACTCCAACTCTAGTTATTTCTATCTTCTTTTGGCCTCATTTAAACTGAAATCTTCTGATGTTCTAACTGATTACACAGATGAACTTTAATGTAATTTTGGCAACATGTATTATAATAATTTTATATAATTAATTCATAATATATTTTTTATTAATTTCTAAATTAATTTATTAGTTTCCTACTTTTTTACAAAAAATTAAAATACTCTCTTTAAATCTTATATTATATGGTCCATCCAATAATATCATGTTATTTATCGAAAGAAAAATTCACCTTTAATATTAAAAGATTATTTGTCTAAGACTAACAAATAATAATATATATTTTATAAAATCCTCTAATTACTAAAGTCAAAAACATTAACCCAATAGAATATCTAAATAACCCCCTTTTTTGTTTAGTATTTAATGTATTATATTAAATCATGATTCATTTAATTATTTTAATTTTATAGTAGTAAAGAAATTTCATCTTTATATTAGTTGATTAAATTGTTTAGGAATTTTTAGATTTTATTAGGTATTAAATACAATAATATAATTTGGAATTTAATATTGTTTATATAAAATTTTAAACTTTATTAGTGATTTAAATAAAGGATCAAAATATTTTATTATGATGACATAGAGTGTTGAATATTTAATTATTTAGTAATGTTGTTTATGAAATTTAGATTTATTCTAAAATATGAGATATAGAGTTTTAGATTTATAAATTAATTAAATAAATGTTGTTAATCTTATAAAAATTTGACTTTTATATATAGGATTAAAGACACAAATGAAAAAAGAGTGAATAAATCGTTTTGTATATTATGAGATCAGAATTTTTTTCAAAGTTGAAGCAAAAAAAATCCTCAAAGATTTTCACAAAATCGGATACTCTGATTTATAAGAGAGAGATTTGTTAATTATTATGTAAATTTTTAGGCCATTTAAATTTGATATAAAATACTTATTAAAATAGGTTGATTTTTATAGTCAAACCAATATGATCTTAAATTTAAGATTAAAATAATTTCTATTTTATTGTAAATGATTACACTTAATATGTATTATATCACTACAGTTTATCATTAGGGATTCTTATTTCATATATTTTAGTTTTTAATAATATTTTATTATATATCGAAATGATTATGAATAATCGACGAGTGTTTTACGATGAGTCCATTTGGGAAAGGTTTGAGAACCGAATAAAAACATGGACTTATGGACTCACCCATGAATTGTTATAGAATCAAGTTTGTAGTCCATTCTTGTTCAAGTTCTTAATATTGATAGAGCTCATCTAACTTGTATTTTTTGAATTGACAAATTATGTAGCTATATTATTCAATTCACCCAAACCTAGAATTTTTATTCTAAACAGTGTGGCTTGAATACTTCCGTAATGCATTGCAATACTTTTAAGTGAATTATATAGTATTCAACGGTGGAGTGAATGTGCTGTTAATAGTAATGTATATTGTAAGTGAAATATTTGTATAATTTATAGGCTTTTGGAATTCAGATTCTTATGCTATTCTTACTAATTATAATAACATTCAAATTAACATCAAATAAGAGAAAGCCAAGCACCTTTCTAACATACTGTCTAAAAATATTTTCATTGTATGGATTATTATTGAATACTATCTTGACTATTCCTATATTCAATGCCTTTATCGCTACCATATATTGCAATTCAGATGCTCCATTTTCAGATGGCTTAGAATGTTATACAGGTTTACACTTTTTGCATATATCTTTGGCTGTATTATAATCAATAATTTTAGGTTATTGGTTTGATCTTATTCTTAATCAATGTACTCTATTTTGGATTACTATATGCTGAACTTAATCCTAGTTCTCCTATCCCTTTTTCATCTCCTCAATCCAAAACTCCTTTGGTTAGACAATTAATAAAAATCATACTTCCTCTTTATGTGACTCTGGATTTTAATGGAGATATTTCGAAAGTTTACATTTCACTTTTAGCAGCATTTTATTTATTATTATTGATATAAAGATATCGATCACCTCCATATTATAATAAGAGTGTATAAGGATTTATTGTAGTAGAGGAAGTAATATTATTCTGGGCTAGTTTAGTTGGCGTAATAACTGCCTTTCTAGATTTAGGATAAGTGGATGATATTGGGTTATTTTATATGATATTAGGAATGCCATTGATATCTTTAGTATATTTCTAATTGTTGACTTTTAGACAATAACAATTATTGAAAACTCCAATAAAATCTTTTAAAAAAGAAACAGATATTGAGATATACATAAATCATCTTATGGACTTAATTGAAAATCGTGAAATATTATAATCTAGAATAATATTGGAAGGTGTATTGAAATTGCATTTAAAAAATTGTGGAAAACCGAGTGAGAATTGTGTATGTTAATAATTGGTGGCTGATAATTTAAAAGATGAAGAAACACCTTAAAAATTGAAGAGGTGGTATTAATTAATAAAGAGCATAATTTCTGATGCTCTTGATAGGTATCCAAAATGTCCAAGATTACATTTATTGAATTCTTATATCCATCATGAGAAATTAAAAAATAAATTCAAAGCATTATTTGAATTAATGATTACTGAAGAAAACAAACCAAATTTACAAGAAGAATTTAGCATTTATAGATATAAGAATTTAATTGAAGAAGAAATGATTGAAAATGATATGAGAACATCTGAAAACAAAGGTGTGGATGTAAACATCATAGTAGTATTTTAAAATAAATTCGTAAACTTCCTTAGTAGTATTGAAAAAAGTGTTACATTACATATGGAATTTTGGAGAGAATTACTAGAAGAAAATCCCGATATTTAAAAATTACAATCTCTTGGTTCAAAAATAACAAATACAGTAGAATCAACTAGTGATTTTTATAAAAAGCTTTAAGAAATGAATCAAAACCATATAAAATGTTTGTAAGTATATGGTAATTTTTTGAAAGATATAGTAAATGATGATGTTGAAGGTTAAAGAATTTTAGAAAAGGCAGAATATATTCAAAAGAGCACTGCTGTAAACAAATTAGGATTGGATCAAGAGAGATAGAAATATGGTGAAAATGCTAATACTTGTATTGTTACTTGTTCTGGGAATTATAATAATATTGGTGTTGTAACTAATGTGAATAATGAAATCACAAGAATTCTAGGGTTTTCAAAATCAGACATCATTGGTTAAAATGTTAATAGAATCATGCCAAAAGTTTATGCAGATTAACATGATTAATTTATGAAGAATTATTTAGAAACAAGTGATTCAAAAGTAATTGGATAAGAAAGAATTTTGTTAGCTTAAAATAAAAATAATTATCTAGTTCCATGTACTCTCATGATAAAAGTCTTACCTAATTTAGATGAAGGAATTTAAATAGTAGGATTCTTAAAAGATATAGAACCTGGAAGTTCATATTTAAGAAGTGAATAAGAGATTGATCAAGAATGGCATTTTATTATTATCAATGTTAATAGTCAAGCTATTTTAGGAATAACTCAATCATGTTATACAAGATATGGTATACCAGCTTCATTGGTATACGGCAATTCAACAAACACTAATGAGTTTACTATTGATTCTATTGCACCAGAATTAGTTGATATTAAAAATTAAGATGATCTGAAATCTTAAGGTTTGGTGACTACTATTGATACATCTTAACTTTAATAGAATTTCCTTTTGGGAAGAGGTGAAAGTGACGATGAAATGTCTTTAGAAGAGGAGGAAAATATTTATGAACCTGCATAGTAGGTTTCATAAATGTAATCGAAAATGGGAGATTCAAATATAGGATAGCCTTTTAATTAGAATCATTAATATAAAGAAACTGCTGTTGATGTATCATAATAAATTTAGATCTCAAAATTAGAAGAAGCTAAGAGTAAAAAATTATAAAAACAATAAAGATACAAAAAATATAAAATTAAAGCTTTTGTATAAGATGAAACAGAATTCGGAGATTAAAAAATATAAATAATAAAGTTTTATGAATTAGATGAAAATGAGGAAATAAAATAATAAAGGTCAATGGAACCAGCAGCTGAAGAGGCTTAATAAAATTAAATGAAAACTGTGATGAAAGATGAATAATAAATTTAGGAAGATGTAAATGCATCTGAAGGTGAATCTAATTTATCAGGTGGATCAGTAAATGATGATATGAGACAATTAAAAGATTTTAAAGCGTTGATTTCTGAGAAAACAGAACCAAAATATATTCGAATTCTGAAAAGAACTGTTTGGTTTATTATGCTTATACTTATAGTATTAAGTGCATTAATATTGGGATATAGAATGACTCAAAGTTCGGATGTCTAGGAAGGAGCAGATGCTATCTATTTATCATATTAGAGACATAACATTATGGCAGATGTCAATTTTTACACTAGACTACTGTAAATGTTAGGAAACAGTACTTACATAGCAGAAAAGCATGGTTATACTTCTACAAGTGCAGATACCTTTATTAAAGCTAATGTAATAATTATAATATATATATTATAGTTATCTTATTTAGTAGATACTCTAAAAGTAGTCTAATTTGATGTAATAAAAGCTCGTATCAAAATGGAAGCAAGAATGACAGGTTCATCTAATCTAGAAACTTATTAAGTTAAGTTTTTACTTACTTCTGGAGAAGTTAAAATGTAATTAATATTTTATGATATTATTAATAGATATGATAACATTTTTAATGATGCACTATTTTAAATCATTACATCAGCATCTTCGTTAAGGAATTCATCTGCAGCTTCGTTTAATGGATCTGTCACTACTGTTGATAATACATAAAAAAACTTTTATTATGTTATGACAAATGGTTTATTTGTTTTAAGATAGGGATCAGAAAATATTGCTTAAAGATTTTTCGATTTTTATTCAGATGAAATTAATGATTATTAAGTGACATTTTTTGTTATTATGGGTGTTGGTATATTTTGTTTAGTTGTTTCAGCTATGATTCTAATTCCAATAGTATTTTAAGTACATAAAACTAATAATATGGTTATGTCCCTATTTGGAATCATACCAATATAAGAAATTAAGGAATTAGCTGCTAAATGTGAAAATTATATGTCAGAATTCTTAGAAGATAAAAATGAAAAAAAAGAAATTGTTGATAAAGAAGATAAACCACCTTAACCTAGTGTATAACCACCTGAAGTTGATAAAACATAAAATAAAGATGTTTATGAAATGAATAACGAAGAAGAAGACAGAAGTGATAAAAAGAAATAATAATAAAGTGGATCAAATGGAAGCGGATAAAATGTATTATTAACTGGTTAAGCTAATTCTAATGCTATTCATACTTCTATCACAGCTAAGCCAACTGAAAATAAAGCAACACCTTCTGCATTTACTCAAGGTGCTACTAAAAATGATTAAAAATAATAATAGTAATAGGAATAGGATAAAAAAGAAAATGAAGAAGAAATAGAAAATCTACGTTCATAAAAATTACTTAATTCAAAAGATAATAATAAATCTGTCGTTATTGTTTAATTTTTAATTTTTGCATTAATTTTTATTGCTTATTTCATATTGGATATTAATTTAGAATTGATATTCTTAGATGATGTTCAAAAGATATATGATCATTTACAGTATTCATCTAAAAGACCTATATCTATCAAATATAATGTGTATTTTACATTTGAAGAAGTTGTGACAAATACAACTCAATTAGAAGATTCACTTGATATGAGAACAGAGTTTTAAAGTAGATTGTACGATAATGAAAGAAATTTATTCTAATCTCTGACCTAATCATTCCCAACTTAATTTGATTCCTATTTATCCAAATTTTAAGCTTTTACTTATAATAACTTATGCACCAATGATTTTACAATAAGTACCAAATAATATCATTATTTTCTATAGATAATTTTGTTACTGATTAATCAGGATGTGCATCTGTAGATTCTGGATTGCTTACAAGTGGATTGAAAACTGCTTTTGTTTCTGTTGCTTTAAGTACTAATGATATGATCAGTTATTGGAAAAACACTGGAAGAACCAGAGTTGGTAAACATTTATCTAATTATGCTAGATCTTATATCTACTATTAACAACTAAACCTATCACGAAAAATTACATAAGTTATTGTATTATATTTCACCAGCATGTGATTATTTAACTAATTCGTTCATGTCAGGAATCGCAGATTTCTTATCTTATAGTGATTCCATTGAATAGATGAAATTCAGTCTCTACTTAGTATTGATGTTTGCCTCTTTTATTTTTTGTTGGACTCCTTACTTAAATAACTTATCAAAACAAATATGGAGAACTAAAGGAATGTTAAATATGATACCTATGGACATAATCCAAAAATATCCTAACTTGAAGTAATAATTTATTGGAGGAGAAATATTATAAGCAGTAAAATGAATATTATAATTTTATCATTATGTCAATCATTATTTCACATTTTCTTAATAGTCAACTTTTCAAATTTTATATAATTCTTTTCAAAGATATATATTTAAAGCCTGATTTCATAATAAAATTACTATTTATTCATTTAAGGTTATTCATTTAAAGGCTTATAATAATAATCAAAAATAACTTGAATAGATATTGAATTAATTAGAGTGTTTTTGTATCTAATATCATATTTAAGTCTATTTTTTTATCATATATTTATTTTTAAAGTTAATCTTTCAGAAAAAAATTGTCTTATGATTGTATATGAAAATATTGAATATGTATGTTTGTATAATTAATTTAATTATGAATAATAATAAAGCCAATTTCCTTTGGTGTAATCTACAGCTATAAGAAAACGAGAAAGCATATGGTTTAGGAAATTAAATCTTAGAAACAGGAATAAAGCCTCCTATGATAGGGGGTGTTTAAGAAATACAAAAAGAAAATATATAAATCAATAGATCATGTGATTTGAATGACTTTTTTAAACAATATATTTGTTTATTTACAAATATTGTTGGATATTAGAGAATATTGAATAATGGCGATTTAGAAAAATAATTTTTGCATGCAGTATTATTATAAAATTAAGTAGATTGTCCAAAAAGGAAATAATTAAATAGTATTTCAACTTAATCAAGGGGAAGTTGTATAAGAATAATAATAGAATCAAGGAAAAGCTAAAAATAAATAAAAATAAGAAACATCTTCTGATCTCTTTGGGACACTAATTTAATAAATAAAGAGAGAATATAAAGATGTATATATTATTTAGATAAAATGCATAGTAAATAAGTAATATGGGCAAAATCTTACATTTTAAGCATCCTCCCATTATTGATTTGAATTTTGTGTTTAACTAAGTATTGGATGATAAGGATGTTAATCAACCTTTTATCAATACGGAATTAGCTGAAGATGAATTTGAATTCATTTCTTATCATTTGACTGATGGCAATCCTACTCAAATTGTAAATTCACATGTTTAATAATTAATCAAAGCATTATAATAAAATCAAGTAAGAATTAGAATTTATTACATAATAGAAGTAAATTTTATATTTTAATGATAAAACAGTTTTTCCAATAAACAAATATAATGATGTTTAGAGAATCAAATTATTTAAATCGGATTTTAAAAATAATAAAAGATTTATTGTATATAAGAATAAGATTAACAATATAATTGATACAGATAACAATAAATTATTAAACGTTCATCATTACTTAAGTCCAAAAGCATGTAATATAATTATATAAACTATTAAGTGGATAATGGTTAAAGATATTTTGTTAGAGGAGACTATGTTTTTCACCATTACATGCAAGATGGATTTGATGATAAAGGCTGGGGATGTGCTTATAGATCATTTTAAAGCGTGTTATCATGGTTGATGGAAAATGGGTACACTAGCAAAAAAGAGATTCCTAATCATAAGAGGATTCAATAAATTTTAGTAGAAATGGGAGATAAACCAATTGATTTTGTTGGAACTTCAGAATGGATTGGTGCATTTGAGGTAAGCATGTTAATAAATTAACTCACTGGAATCGAATGCAAAATATTAAATCTATCAAAGGGAACAGATGTAGTATCAAAATTACCAGAATTCAAAAGTTATTTTGAAAATTATGGAGCTCCTATTATGTTTGGTGGTGGTCTATATGCTTACACTTTATTGGGAATAGACTATAATGATGATGATTGTAGATTCCTAATATTAGATCCTCATTATACTGCTAATGATACAATAAAATCAGTAATTGAGAAATAAGGAGTCAGTTGGAGAAAAGCAGATATGTTTGAAGAAAAGCATTTTTATAACTTCTGTATGCCTTTAATATAATGAAATAAATAAATTTTATCATTTTTAATTTAATTGTTAAATTTTTAATTTAGTGGCTCTAATTTATTATAAAGTAGATTCAATTCTTTTTTCTAGATTAAATATATGAGTTTTAGGAGATAGTTATGATACAGGAGACCAAAAATTTTATGATTTGTAAAATTATTAAGCAGATTCTACAAATCTATGATTTTAATTAGATTTCAATTCGTCAATAGTAGTCTCTTTAAGAATTGATTTATCTGTATAGCCTTAATTTTATTTTTCTTAATTTCTACTCGACGAACTATTTTATTAATTTGATTTCTAATGACATTTAGACAATTCAATATTTTTACCAGTTGATAAGTTCTAGATCTATTTCTTATTTTGTACAATTTAAACTTATTTTTAATGATTACTAATTAAATTAAGTTTATACTTATTTACATCTAATATTTCTTAACACTTTTTGTTAAGTTTCTAATTTAAGATTTTTTCTATTTCATAACTTCTTATGTATTTTTATAATTTATCATTGACTTCTTTTAATTTCTACACATAATTCTCATTTTAGTTTTAAAGTATACTTTTATGTTCCATAGCTACTTTAAGATCTTTATTAAGTTATGTTACTTTATTCTCCAAGAACTTGCTAATTGTAGTCAATTATTTACTTAGTTCTTACATATCTCATCTGATAAATGTTCCTAAATTTATATCAATCCTATGCTCGTATTATTATTATAATCTTCTCGAGTCTTTTCACCCAAAGATAATCTTGATAAAGTTATTGATTATTCATAAAGATTCTAACCTTATTTGAATTTCTCATAATATTCATGTTATAATAATTATGATATATTTTATGATTCACATTCTGAATTATGAGATTAGTGTTCTTCATTAATTTTACTTTGATTCATATTAAATAATAAAAATAAATTACTATTTATAATTTAATTCAATTACTATAGTCATATATAATGAAAAATTATTATTTAAAAGAAAATATACTAAAATTCTAATTAACTATTTTATAATAATTATTGTTTTATATAATCTCAATCATCATCTCCAATATTTAGTTGTTAATGAATTGAAAACTGATTGTATTCTTTTTATCAAAATAAATATCTTATCTCTTTTCAAATTTAACTTGCTATTTGCATTATCTGTTTTATAATGATTTGAAACAAATGTCCTTTTCTTAATAGTCATGAATTTTATATTTCTAATTATCTTTCAGAAAATGTAACTCGATATTTTTCTAACAGATGTTTTTGGTGTATAAAACTATTCTACAGAATTATTCTAAAGTATCTTACATTCATTTCATCTAAATCCAAAAATGCAAATTCTTTAGATCATTATATTGATCTCATCTATTATTTTAAAGTTATTCAGTTCTGAAAACTTATTATAATAAATGAATCATTTCTCGTTACTTTGATTCATAAATTTGAATAGGATTTCCGAAATGCATAAATAATTTCATTTATTATAATTATGAAAGAATATTTAGAAAAATTATATTTTTTATAGGTGTTGATGAAAGCATTGTCACTTCAATTTGTGATCGCACTTTATTTCAACCCCTCTTTCTGAGCCTCTCAGAAACAAGGGTTTAACTCATATATTTGGCAACTTATTCTTTTGTATCAAATTCAAATTGATCAACAATTAATTCTTATTGATTTAGTTATCATTTAAATCATTACAATTGTTAATAATAATGACATTATCATTATTCATGTTCAGGAGCATTAAATCTAAGATAAAAGATATTCAAAAATTATTACTTTAATCATCTTTATCATAAAACAGGGGAATGGTAACTTGCTCCTAAACTCTACTTTCGTAATCGCCTTACCATTCCCCTTCTTAAATCTACTATTCTTCTGTGTAATTTTAAGCTTAAAATTCATTATATTTAAAATCTTAGAAGTCTCTTTATTAGTGATTTGACAATTGGGTAACTTATAAACACTCTTTTCTCTTAATTTCTCGTTACTTTTTCATAATTTTTTTAGATGCCCTTGTTTATAAATTGATTTTCTTATTCCTTCTAAAACGTAAATTAGATAAGCTATATTACTTTTTATTACTTTATGTTTCTTCTTAAGGATTTATAGAATAAGCCATAAACTCTTCAAATAACTCAGAAAAGTGTTTCCTTTAAGTTTCAATTTCCATTAATTCTTATTCCATATCATAATCTTAGTAGAAAGAATTCGGAATAGCTTTCTCTGAGTAATTTTTATTTATTTCTTATTATTATTCTTTTTCAAATTATTAGTCAATGTACATGAATGATTTTTATATTTTATTTTTATTAATAACTTAATCAATAATTAAAAAACCTAATATAACCATAATCAAATTTGATTTCTATATAAAATTAAAAAAAAAATCCTAAATTATACAATTGTTCTTTTAATATATCAATTATATTATAAATTACTTTTTCTCAAAACATAATTCTAGTAATATTATCAGATAAAATCTTTTATTTATTATTAATTTTACTTTTTTCATATATTCTTAGAAAGAGAGAGCGAGAGAGAGACATAGATTGTTCTACTTATTAATTTAATTAGTTAAATACCTAATCTATAAACTAAATCAAAGATAACTAATTTTTTAAGAATGTACATGAAAACTATAAATATATTATAAGATATGTTTTATTTTTATAATTTAATTCTTAATTCATTTTTACAATAATCAAAAAACCTCCTACTACAACTTTGATAATTCAGATTAAACAACTACAATTTGAAATGTTGAATTGAAACCTTAACATTAATTTAATTTATCAAAAATTAATTGTAATTTTGTTAAATAGATTATTTTTCTCCTAGATGATCTCATCTAAATAATAAAAAATATTGATATTATTATTATTTGATCTAAAAGAAATCACATAATAAAATTGATAATTAAATATATCATTCATCTGATTTACAAAACTAAACCTTCTCACAAAATGTAATATTATCCTTCTTTTACAAAATACTAT
This sequence comes from Paramecium sexaurelia, assembly GCA_000733375.1. Classification (NCBI taxonomy): domain Eukaryota; phylum Ciliophora; class Oligohymenophorea; order Peniculida; family Parameciidae; genus Paramecium; species Paramecium sexaurelia. Next base: position 23,924 of record JPFM01000171.1, read on the forward strand.
ATTTGATCTTATTAAACTAATATATTTAAGTACTGATTTGATTAAGTAAGATACACCTTTGCATTCTTCAATCTTTTTATATATATATATACCAGTTTTTATATAAGGTTAACTATATATATTAATGGGAATTTAGAATTGCAACATTGAAAGATAAATTTTGAATAAAATATTTTATTTTAGACATCAAAGAAGATGAAAAAGAAGAAATACCATTCTGAATGTGCTTTTACTTATTTTACAGTTAATAGTCAAATGAGTTAGAGAATTTTTATACTATGATAGTCAAAATTATTGTTAAAAGATTTCTTAAAAGTAAAGAAGACAAAGAAGAGATTCAGTTAAGTAAAATTCAGAGAACCCCAATCATATAAAGAAAATAAATATACTATAGTTCCATTACGTTTATTAAATTATCGTTATTAGGACGATCGAATTTAAGTATTTTATATAAAATAAAGATATATAGTAAAATATTATTTGAATGTATTTTTTTGATTAATAATTATCATTCTAGAATCATGGCTAAAAGTATCATAGTTATACTTATTTTTTAAGCTGAATCAGTGTTGGTTTCGTTAGAATCAGTACCATTTGAGCCAGTGGTATTGTTAATAATGGTAGATTTGCATGCCACACATTTGCTAGTTGATGCACTCCAAGTGTATGTATAATTGGAATTAATTAGACAATTATCAACTTTTAAATTATTAGGATTAGCGCTATTACAAACTCCATCAGTTAATTCACAAACTTAAAATTAATTCTCAAATGTTTCATAAAATTTACAAGAGTTTGTCATTTAAAAGACATTTTTGCAATCTTAGGCAACACATGAAGAAGTATTATTTTACGTAAGGTAACTACATCCTTTAGTTGATAGACACTTAGCTTATTCAGTAATGTCTGTACACTTATTGAGTTAAGAACATTTACTATCTGAATTCCAATAACAAGTCTTAGAATCTGAAGTACCAGAGTTACAAGAGGTTTGATCAGTGTAAGCACTACAAACACTTTCTTTATTAATGCAAACTTATTTGGTGGCATCATAAACGCAAGACGATATGGTCAAACAAGAGGTAGTAGATGCTGGAAGGATATCTTTACAAGTTTTAGATCTACAAAGTTTTCCTGCCTCTTTTGTGATATCAGTCCAATAACAAGGAACAATTTATTGGGCAATTTTTCCGTAAGCATTATTGCATTAAACACTAGTCTCATATGATTCGCAAGTTAACATTGCCATACATTTGGTACCATTAGAAGTACAAGAATTCATTTTAGAATAACAGTATTAATGATTAGCCCCATCAATATCAGAACATTATTCTTATCTACAAGATCCATCCCATCTACAATTTCCAGTAGATGTAGATGAAGCATTATTTTGAGATATGATATAGCAAGATGGTCTATCAGTATATGATGTACAAGATGATGCTAATGATATGCAATTTATTCCATTTGTTGTGCAACCTTTGCTTACTCCTTAACAATCTTAATGAGTTTTATAGAATGCATCTTGGCATTAATTAAATTTCATGCATATTTTAGTAGTAGAAGTAGTATCTTTAAGAGCTAACATACATTATCCATCTGAGCCAAGACTGCAGTTTGAAGAATTAAGATTTTCGCATTTTTTAATAGGAACACAATTAGTACCATTTGAAGTGCAAGTCTTAAATACACTCTTGCATTCTGCATCAGTTGATAGAGGAATATCTTCACATTTCATATATTATATGCATTGTCCTAAAGGATGAGCTGCGTTACTCAATGCTTTAACCCAGAGACATGGTAATCCATCAGATGTTTCAACGCAAGATCCCTCAATCTAATATTCAGAACATGTAGCAGCCATATATACACATTTACCATTAGATGATGTTGTACATTTGTTATTTAATAATTTACATTTAAAATGATCTGTACCAGACAAATCATTGCAATCGTTACTTCTACAACCTTTCTCTTTATCCCAAACACATATTTTACCATCCTTAGATATTTTGCAACCAGCTTCTGTTTCAAAACCATTACAATCAGAAATTAGCTTGCAACCGCCAGACTTTTTAAAAGTGCATTTTTTATTATATTGTACGCATTATATTTCGCTAACATAATCTGATTTAGATGGTAATTCACAAACACTTAATTCACAATATCCATCACTAGTTGCAGTTGGTGAATTCCATACACATTATTAACCTTAATTGTTAACTCTGCAAGCATCTTCAGCTCTTGCTTCTTCACAAGATTTTCTTTCAACACATCTAAATCCATCTGTTGTGCATTTTCCTCCCAATCCTGCAGCCTTACATGCAGCATCTGTTGCAAATGAATATTACTCACAATCTGCAGTTACACATCTTTTGCTTCCACTACTTTCGCAAGTATCAAGGTAAGATGAACAATCTCCATTTAAATCATCTGGAGTATTGCTACATAATCTTGTTACACATTGTAAACCATTCCAATAACATAAAGTTCCATATTAACTTTTATTACATTAACTACTAGATGTGTAATCTTCACATTTAGGTGTCAATTCCATACATCCAGCTTAAGCTTAATTGACAGTGCATTTATCAGAAAAACTATTACAACGTAAATGAGTTGTGAATGTACTAGGTGCTTTATTGCATGATTTAGTATAGCAAGAGTTATTTGCTGAATCCCATTTGCATTCTAATCCAGCTGAACTATATCTGCATTAATCTTCTATTTTATATTCCTCACAATCTGCTCTATATCTACAACCTTAAGCTTACAAGACTCCTTCTGATATTTCTACTAAAGCCACTGTGCATTTATCTTAATATTATGTATTTTCAGTTAATTGATATTTAGAGCAATCCTCATGAGTTATTATTGAATTTGGAGCAGACAAACATGATCTCATCTCACAGAAGTTATTCTCAGGATTATCTTTGTTCCAATTACAATATGAACCAGTTGAATCAATTACACATTATTCCTCATATTTATAATCATTACAATTCTATAAATTTATACACCCTAATTTATTTAGTATTGTTTTATCTTTTGGATCAGGGGTAATGTTGACTGTGCATCTTGATAGCTTATTATCCTTCTTGGCTTAAATGTTATTTAAGTCGAAGCATTCTTTATGACTATCAAATTTGGCAGTTTTTTCTATTTTATCGCATATCAAGTCAACACATTTTTGTTCTGAAGGATTCCAAAAACAATATTTCCCTTTATTATCTACAATACATTATAGTTCTGTAATATAATAATCACATGATTATCTGAGCATACAGCCACTTGGTTAAGCTATTGTACAAGTGGATAAATGAAGTTCGCATTAAGCATCATTAGTAGCATCTATATTTGAGTAACACGTTTTCTTTACACAAAGATTATTGATCTTGTCTTCATAACATTCTCCATCTGTTATTGTCCTTAAACAAGAATTAATATCTTAATCAAGACACTTATTTTTCATCTCTATGCATCCTGTCTGTGTCTTATTTACAGTACATGAACTTTTCCAATCTGAACAATCCTTATGAGTTTTAAAATTAATTGCATTTTAACATGTTTTATCAGTACATCCAGTACTACCTTAATTTGTACATGTACTCTAACTTTGGTACATAACTCTTAGGTATAAGTTGTGTTTTCTCCTAAAAAGATATTGTTACAAGTAACTGAACCAGGAGATTAGCATATAGCATCTTTATCCGCAAATTATGATTAGACACAATATTCAGTTGCACTTTTATAACAGTTATTGGGTGTTTGACCAGTTCCACATTATTTTTAAGCAATACATTTATTTTTCAACCTATTTATGCTGCAAAACTTACTGAAAGCTTAACACTCTTCATAACTAGTACCATTTACATATTGACAATTTTTTTCAGCTTCTGTCAAGTTTGTAATTCCAACACATTCTTCAGTTGTATCTCTTTACCATATGCATTTACTAGAAGTAGATTTGACACAAAGATCTTCATCCTTATAAGAACCACATCCAAACTAAATCAAAATACACTTATTTTTATCCTTATTAACCGTACATGTTTAATCATAGTCTTAACAATTTTACTCTGTCAAATTCGTGCCAGTCTTTTCTTCGCAAGTTCTATTTATGCAACCTTAATTACCTGTTTAACCATCAGGATATTTACAAAATTCTCTAAATGATTTACATCCCTAATCATTCTAACTCGACCACACATTACAGCTAGAAGTTTTACTGTAACATTTTGAATCAACAACCATACAAAGGCCGTCCAACTTTGAATTATAACAATCGTCAAGTTTAGTATCATATTAATTACAACGATCCATCTCCTCTACACATGAATTTAAAGCTTTATTGATAGAACATCTAACGTTATTGAAGGTAATATTCCAACAATCTTATAATTATGTTACTTAAGCTCCTCCTGTTAATTTTGTTATTGTGTTATAATCATTACAAGTTTTCTTAATACATCCATTATTCGTTGAATTTGCTTTACAATAACTAACAACTTTTTCACAGTCCACTGTAGAATAATTTAATAGCCCTTTTATTTAAGTACAGTCGATACTATTATAATCCCAACATCTATTATTGTTCCATACACATAAATTGCCTGCTTAATTTTTAGCACATTATTTTTCAAATTTGTAATTAAAACAAAACAACTCTCTATCAACACAACCTGTACTACCTACTTTTGCAATAACCGTACATGTTTCATTGTAACTTTAACATGCAGCAAAAGAATCATAAGCAGATGCAGTAACATCTCCACATTTCTCTTGATCACATGAGTATATATTTGTTAAACCATTAAATCTAATTACACATTCATTACCAAAAGCGTCTATTTTACATTAATCTGTAGGTTTGTATAAAGAACAATTATTTTATAATTTAATGCATTTAGTATTTTTGTCATCTGCTGTACATTGTTTAAAAGATGCTATATAACAATTAGTGTGATTATAAGTATCCAATTTAAGATTACCACATTCATTTGGTTAACATATTTTTTTTCTGGATCCCAATAACAATTCAAATCTGAAAAAAGTGCTTTCTCACCACAATTCGCTTAGCTTTTCAGACTTTAACAATTATCTGGTTTTTTCATACATCCATTTCCTTAATCATTTAGAGTACAACATCCAACACCATTTGGTTTAGAACAATTACTTGCATTCAATTAATATTCTTAACAACTTTGAACACTTTTATAATTCTAAGTATCTAAAAGTGTTGATAAACAAGTTCTTGTACTACAAGTAGAAGTGGCCATATCCCAAACACAATCATAATTATTTGTAGCCTCAAATCCGCATATCTCTTATCTACTTCTCTTACTACATTCTGGCAATTTCCAACATCCTTTTCTGTCATTATTCACATAACATCCTGGCAAATAAAGTTTACATAAACTATTAGAGTCTGCAGTGATTGGTGCAGTTTCACAAGTCTTATCTTAACATTTTCCATTTTTCCATGCACATTCTTCAGTTTTTATTTATTTATTTAAGCCAACTGAAGTTCTCAATCTGCAACCTTCTTCTAATTTAATAAACTCACATTTTAAAGGAAGACTCATGCAACCTTCACCAGTTAATGATAAAGTACAAGTGTTTAAATACTTGTTACAATCTTCATGTGTTTTGAATTCTTAAGATGCAGCTACGCATGTTCTTTCAATACACTTATTTTTCCAAGAACAAGAATTACCATTAAAATCCAATTGCGCTTTACATTTACCCTCTTCTCTAAAATTTTCACAAATTTTATCTTCACAACCAGTTCCAGATGCATTCACTTAGCATTAAGACCAAAATTATTCGCATAAGGGTTAAGTGTTGAATTAAGAAGGTGCCTTATTACATTACTTAGTTATACATTCACCAGTTACATCATACCAATAGCAATCGGATCCATTAATATCTATTACACAAGCTATTTTTATGCTCACTTTTGAGCATGAATCATTTTTAATACAACCACCACCGCTTCTAGTTATACAATTATGATCTGGTAGATATTTTTCACAATCTTCATTTGTTTTCATAGTATCTGGAGCATTCTTACATGTCTTCTCCTAACAACCTACTCCGTTATCAGTAGTACAATTAAATAAGAATTTCTCGCATTATTCATGTGTTTTTAATTCTATTGATGCATTCTCACATGTTTTTTCTTTACAAACTTCATCCCACATACATTCATTATCATCAGCGCTTCTATTTGTACTACATTCTTATTTTGTTAATATAGCACTACATCCTTTATTTAATTTACATCCACTGCCTTCATTTGTAACACATTCAGATTTAAATGATTTGCATAAAGAATCTGTTTAGTAGTCAAGTGGAGCGTTTTCACATTCATAAATGACACATTAATTATAAGACTTTATCCAATAGCAATATTTTCCATTAGTATCAATTTTATTGGTACAATCACCTTCATTTTTTAAATCTTGACAGTAGATTATTTTTTAACATCCTCCACCAGTTTTTATTGTACAAGTAGGCATAAAACCAAGGCATTTATCTTTTGATTCGTAACTAGCTGGAGCATCCTCACATACTTTCTCTCTACAAGCTCCATCAGACCAAATACATTAAACTTAAGAAGACGTCACATAACATTGTTCAAACTTATAATTGTCACAAATTGGATCCAGTTCAATACATTGATCAATATCATTCAATGAAGCTTTGCTTTTCACTGTACAATTAGTTAATTAACTATAACAAGCATCATGAGTATTAGCATATTCTTTTGGAATATCTGAACAATTGGTAATATTTTTGCAATTATTATATTATCCATCCCATGTACATGATTATCCATAAATATTCTTTTATTTACAAGCTTCTAAGGTAGCATAACTTGAGCATTCTCCTATTTCAATGCATTACTTTAAGTCAGATGTACATTTTTTTGATATAGAATTACACTCTGAATGAGTAGTTTTTACATACGCAGTACATCCAGTAAAGTATAAGCACTAATTATTATCCCAAACACATGGATATTACTCTAAACAACCTTCACATTTAATCTACTTATTCTAACAGTTGGGACAAATAAAGGCTTTTTAACAATCTCCTTAGACTTTGTACTAAGAACAAAATGGTTTAGACTCTATAACTGGCTAAGTTGTGGTTTGAGTAGAAATTTAACACACATTATTTTTCCATTCGCATGATTATAGAGGATACTTTTAACAATCACTCTCTGATTTTATTTCTGCACAAACACATTTATCGACACTCACTTAAGCAACAGTTAATATTAACAACAGGAAGATAAAGCTTATTCTTTTTATCATAATTTAAATTGTGATTCACAAACAAAAAAGATATGTTTTTGAATCCAAAAATATATATTCTCTTAATCAATAGAAGCCTCTAATAAATTATTTTTATCAAAAGATATTTTCCTTGATCTCTAGATGACAAATATACTATTATTCTTTAGATGGATTAGATTTGAGTGTTTTTAAATTTTTAACTATATATTTTGTATTGGTAAAATTTAAAAGCTACTTGTTGTGTTTTCATTTTTTTTTTGAAATTCAAAAATAAAATTATGAATTAGACATGCACTAGACACAATCTTGGCATCATACCCTAACATTATCACAGAAATATTAATAGAAATAATTCTAAAGTTATTTCCAAAAAATCAGCAATGAAAATTAAACGCAATAAAAAATAATAATACAATTTATTTTTAATTAAAATATATTTTTATAAAACACTCTAATTTCACATAATTTATGAAGAAAAATACGCAAAGCATCTCCTTTCTATTGATATTTATTCTTATCTATAACAATAGTATTTATATAAAATTATATAAAAAAAAGTATTAATAAATATTATTGAAGAATCAATAATTATGACATAATATAAAAGAAATTCATTGAGATTACCTTTAAATTATGAATAATTTAATTGAGATTGCTTTTTCAGAATACTTTCAATTACTTTATATATTTAAATATTTATTAAAACAAATTATTTCTTTGCAAGAAAATAAAATAAAAGGCCTCTCTTTATGTAATAAAATAAGGATTATAGTGAAGGATTGAAAAGGATTATGCAACATAATTTGTATTTATATATATATATATATTTGAGATAAATTTATTAATTCTTTAATAATTAATAAAAATGAATAATTATAAACTTATATTCAAAGGCAATATTTCGTATATATATTTATTAATAAAAATTCTTTAAACATTCACACTTTGTAATTTATTTCTTGATGGGAACGAAAGGAATATGAACAAAGGTTTAAATATGTCTACAGTTTATAAAATTTTATCTAGGTATGAAAATTGTTATTTGTTTAATGAATAATGGATGATTCATGTGTTAGTTGTGCTTAGGTATAGTCTTTTTTAATGAGTTATTTATTTGTCTTTTATATAATAAAGATTTTAATTAAGATGAGTGATTCAATAACTGAGTCAAATTCTTTTGAAAGAAATGCAAATGCTGTAGTTTTAGATCATAAATATTTTCTTGTTCGTTTAATATACAAGGGAAGAAGTCATAATTTATATTTAGGTAATTTGGTAAATCTAATAGGAAGTGTAGCTTTAAATAAGGATGATCCGAATACCTACTATTTAGTAGAAATGAAAAGGTATTAAGAGTTAACATATATGTTAGTTAAGAATAGAATAATTCGTTTGTTTGTGATGAAAGGGTTGTTAAAAAAATGCATGATTGTAATATTTATATAAATTGTATTTTTAAGAGTAACTAATACCTAAGACAATACAATCAGGAATATATAAATTTAAGAATATGGAATATCGATATAATATAAAGGAGAGGTGTGGGCCATCTCTTAAACTTTGTTTTTAACATTAGAATCGAAAGTTTCCTGATTAAGTATTTGCTACGATAGCAATTGAAGCAGTAATACTGAGAATATATTTTTAGATATCAGTCTTGGAGAAAATGCATTAATTATCGATAGTTCATTGTTACTTAAAGCCAAAGAAATTCGTGACACTTCATAGAGGAGTTCAATTACTATTAACTGACTTAAAATTTGCTTAGAAATATAAATTAAGGTAGTTATTAAATTAGAATACTAAAAATAAATTTTAATATGCATTAGCATTAAATAAATATTCAAGTTTGAATTTACATTTAGGGATAAGTAAATTAATTAAGTTAAATAATAAAAGGGCCATGTCCTAGAGATGACTTGGAATCTTTGGCATATATTTTAATAAATTTTTATGTTGGTGGTAGATTATTTAAGACAAAATAAAAGAAAACAAAAAGTGATAAAATAAAAGAAGTTGAATTATAAAAAATGAATTTAATAATTGAGAAAGCATTCCCAGCTTTACCAAAAGAAATAATTTAATTTTATTATCATATAAAATTATCAAACATAGATTAGTACAAAGTAATCAATTATGATGAACTTAAAACATATTTTTATAAAATGATGTCGAAAAACAATAATACAACAAACTTAAAATCATATCCATGGGTATTATTATTATATTTATTAACAATCTATAGAATCAAGAACTGATAGACCCTTACAAATAGAATTCCTAAAGCAGTTTGTCTTCAGTTGTAGAAGACGATGAAGATGAATCCGATGATTCATTAATTGAAGAATAATCAATTATTAGCGTAATTGAGTAGTTGAATTAAATTACTAAAACTAAAAAACTACTTTCTGAATTGGATAATTGAAATTTATATCTAAATTAATATATATATTTATAATATAATGTTGTAATTTATATGTGTAATTATATCTTTAGCATCATCAAGAAGCCCTTTTATAACATCATTTGTAAATTAAATTAAGACAACTTGGAAAGTAAATCGCAATCTTATTTTTTATAGGCAACAAATTATGAAAGATGGAGTGATAAATCAGATGATTATTTCTCTAGATTTCTTAATGTTTTAATAGATCATGATGAAGAAGTTGAATATAAAATTTATGAGAACTTAGAAGCCTTACCCACTAGCTTTTCTGCTTCTGAAAAATGGTCAAGTTGCTATTCAATTAATACTATTTATGATTAAGGAAATTGCGGATCTTGTTGGGCAGTATCAGCTGTTTCCACAATGACTGATCGTCTTTGCATTTCTTCAAAATAAAAAGATTTTAGATAAATTTCAGCAGAAGATTTACTAAGTTGTTGTGGTTTTAATTGTGGAGATGGTTGTCAGGGTGGATATCCTATGGGAGCATGGAAATATTTTAGATCAGACGGAATCGTAACTGGTGGTTAATATAACGACTTTAGATACTGTAGATCATATTCATTTCCTCCATGCAGTCATGGAAATATTTCTGGAAAATATTCTAAATGCGATGAAGATGTATTCCTTTTGACTAATACTCCTTATTGTACAAAAATTTGTCATTCTTAATCTTAAAGAACTTATGAAGTTGATAAAATCAAATCAAAAGAAGGTCCATTTTAATTTGTATCTGATTAGGAATAAATAAAGAATGAGATCTATTTAAATGGACCTGTTTAAGCTGTATTCGATGTTTATGATGATTTCTTAAATTATAAATCAGGTGTTTATTAATATACAACTGGTAACTTTAGAGGAAAACATGCAGTCAAAATTATTGGATGGGGAGTGGAAAATGGAATACCTTATTGGGAAATCGTAAATTCGTGGAATGATGATTGGGGTATTAAAGGGAAATTTAAGTTTTTAAGAGGATCTAATCATTTAGGAATTGAAAGCAATGTTTACGCATCAAATATTTGAATAAATGATGATGCAATTATTCATTTAATTTATTAAAAATAATATTACCTATTTTAAATTTTTAAATCTTTTCTTCTTTTTAAGAATCATCATAATCAATTTCCATATCATTTTTTAATTGTTGATAACATAACAATATATCCCAAACACTTTTAATCATTTATTCACCATTATTAACCTAATTTTCCTATGATAAAATACGTTAACATTTAATGATTCAAAAATTCAAAAATTGGTTCAATGGGATAGAGAAATAAATCTAAAATCTAAACTTTTTTTGCTATTAAGGTTTTACTTATTTTTTTTTGTTTTACTTTAATTTTTTAATTAGAAATATTATTTTTTGTTAAAAATTAAATGTCTTCTAACATCTATTTGACTTAGTCATAAATTCATGACTTGTTTTCTATTTGCGAACGAAAAACAACTGATATTAAAAAGCTTGAGATTCCTTCCTTTAAAGAGGTTTAATAGAGTGCACATTTCCCTGAGTTCCATCAAGAAGTACTACTAATTTAGATCATTAATTAGACATATCAATTTTCCACTAATTCAAAGAAGGAAGATTATTGTACTACTAACCCTACAAATGTAACTAATAGACATCCAAGCTAAGATTCAATCTTTGAAATAAAGGATGATACTGTTAGAAGTATATCAATATGATTATTTAGTCCAGTATCAAAGTTAGAGTATGAGAATTTGAAAAGGGATGCTCTTTGTTATTAAATATTAACTAACTAAACTAAAGAGTAAAAAACACAAAAATCATTCGTCATTTAATTTAATTAAGAAAAATGTAATAGATTAATAATTAAATTCAAGCTTAGATCTCTCTTTAATAGGAGAGTATTAAAAAAATGTAAAGACATATTTATGACCTCCTATAGAATATTAAGTCTATTGAAAAAGAAAATTAAAAATATTAAGATGATATTTTATAACTAAGATTATAAATATAAGATTAATTAAAGATCATACAATAAGGTAAAATAGACTAAGAAAGACTTAAAATTTTAATTATCCAAAAAGAAGAAGATTATATTAAACTGAAAGATAGCTATCAAATTTTATCAAAAGATTTAGAAAGAAAGCAAAACTGTAAAAGTGCTTAAAGAGGATCTTACTTATCAGCTAATCCTTCAAATCCTTTGCTTAAACGATTATCTAAAGTTAATCTTAAAAATTATTGCAATTCAAGTTTAATTATTGAATAATAGAGTTAATAATGATGATATTTTTTCTTATGAATACATTGTTTCACTATCTTATTAAACAAATATATGAAATTAAGTTGAATGAGCATGATTTTATTATTCCCAATCAACTCTTTTATGTTTCTTATTTAATAATACATCGATAACATATTTATAATAGTTTATATTAAGAATTTTGATATTTATTATTTTTAATGAAATAAATTATCATTTTAGCTATACTACTAATCTTGGTTCTTGGAGATAAACATCACTAAAATCATAACCATTATAAACACAAGAAAGGACATGGTAAAATATTTATTCTAACATAGTTTTTAAATGGGTTTTGATTTCACTTTTGGCTGTTGCAGCCTTTATATTAATTAGAAGAGTAATAAGAAAAAGAAGACATTAAAGAAGAATGAAAAAGTAGGGATAGAATTAATTATCAGATACTGTAGTTTACGGAGAACCTATTAATGATAACATTCAAAATCCTTAATTTTACGCTGTTCCAATTGAATAATATAAACAATTTAAAAATTGGTTGAAATAATAAAAATAACAATAAGATGCTTTGTTATAATAATAACAATAATAATAGATCTAATAATAATAATAATTGTTATAATAATAACAATCTGTTCAACATCACCAATTTCCTTAACAACCTATAGCTGGTTACCCAATTTATCAATAATACCCTCAATAAGTACCTCAAATAGTTTATCCATAATTATTGAATAAGAGTAATGTTGAGATCTAATTGCCAGAAGTTAGGGTTCCATAATGAACTATCAATATAAAAAATAAGAATTACATCATTTATAATTATATAAATTGAGAAAAATCAATTTGTTTTGTTTTTACATTCAAACAATACCTATCATCTAGATCTACAATCCCAGTTAATAGCTTGTAATGTCTTTGAAGAATGGATGATCTTTGCATTTTAATTTAATTTCATTCAGGATAGAGTTATAATTTAACTAAAATAAACATTGATAAAAGAAAGGGATTAAGATTATTGAAATAGTTGTGAAATTAGCTTAAAACAATAGATTAAAAGATTAGAAGAGTAACGATAATTATCTTTTTATGCGAATAAGCAGTAATTAAGGATTAAATAAAATAAAATAAATTTAAAAGAGTCCATTTCTTAACTAACCAATTCAAGAAAAATTAATAAAAACAAGAGAAGGGATTAAGTGTATATTTTCTTCTTCAGAAATATATGGTGTTCAATATATAAGATAATTAGGATGGAGAATTACTATGGAAGTTGCTCATACTCATAGGGTAGATTTTGTAAAAGATGTTTCTGTATTTGGTGTATTTGATGGACATGGAAGGAGATACGTTGTCTTATTTGAAGAAAAACATTTTGTAGATCAACTAATGAAAAATAAAAATTTAAGGATCAAAAATTTGAAGAGGCTTTAAAAGAAACCTTTTTAAGGATGGATGAAATTTTAATGATTGAAGAGGGATTAAATGAATTATTTTTTTTTTAAAGCAGATTATAAAGATGGTAATTTTATTATTTATTTATAGAATCTTATGTTGGATGTACAGCTAATTTGGCCTTAATTCATAAAATACTCTATATGTGGCTAATGCTGGTAATTCAAGATCAGTATTATGCAGAAACTTGATCAGAGGTTGAGATCTTATGAATAATTAATTATTGCTTATCCTAATATTAACAAAAGGAGAAAGAACTTCTTAAGATAAGTACGGATTAAATAATGAATTAAAGATTTATATTAATGGGATATGGTGGAATTTTTGAAACTTCAAACCATTAAGAATTATTGAAATCAATTAACTCAACTCTAAAATATAAATATGTACTACACCACTTATTATAATGGGCTGCTGAAAGTTTATTAGATTAATTATTAGCCCTAAGTACAATTAAAGGATCAGAGTCGGATAATATGAGAAGCATCATAATATATTTGAAGAAATAAAAAAAAAAGAATATAAAAAACATTTATGTAATATTATCAGATATTATTAATTGCTGCATCGATGAATGAATTCCATTCAATTGCATTATACCTTTATATTTCTATTGACAATAATTTAATCTTCTACATTATTCTATCTATCTACTAAGTTTCTAATTCAGATATATCATTCGATGGAATCCCTAATAATTACTTCTCTAATATGTTATAATATTCATATTGTTTAGTATGTTAATTTCTAAAATTTAGAAAATTATCCTTTAATTGCTGAAATTACATATAAATTTTTGAGGTTTCATCATTTAACATTGGTAGAAAATACTGACAAATGTTCTTATCTTCATTTTCTAAATGCTTTAATACTATCAAACAAGGAATGGTAACAAATATATCACTATCTCTGCATTCAAGTTGTTCTTAAAATTAAACGTATTTCTCAGATGTTGTCTCTATAATGTGAGAAAATAACATCAATTATGTATATTTTTTAGGATCTAACAAATAGGACAAACCTTTTTCCCACTGTGTTTCATACTCAACTAATAAATCTACTAATTCTGTATTATTTTTTAATTAAGGATCTACCATTTCAATATTACCCTCATATTTTCTCATCTACTCTCGAAATTTTTAAAAACTGATATTTTGTCATAACTATACTTTGTTTTTATACTATCAGCTAAAGTTCTCACAGCATTTGATTATTCTTTTGTTACTCTTCTTGTTATTCCCTCTGCTTCTAATAATATATTAACTCCTAAATCGTCTCTTCCCTTCCCTTCAACATTTGCTACGGAGTTTATCTTTGCTATAACCTTGCAAAACTACATTATTATCTTTTTTCAAATTATACTTATGTCTTTAATTAAATATAATGCTCACTAGTAACTAAAACCTTTCCTCTTAGTTTTTCTCGAATCTCTATTGATTACATATCTTTATCAATCGAAATAGCATAAAATATAAATCTTCGAGCCTTTGCTTCTATTTCCATCAATTCTTTTACATATAACTAATTTAGATTATATATTATTTCCTTTTTACTTTTTCAAAATTCACCCATGTTTCATCGAAATTCTCTAAAAGAAACTTAATCTCTAATTTTATTTTTGAGACACTAAAATCTGGACTCTCTTATAAAGTGCTTGTATACATATGTCTTATGACATGTTGCACTTTATAAAATACTTCGACTAGTTTACTGCCAGCCTCCAATACTTCTGTTGTAAATGAATATTTTTCTGAATTCACCCATAGATGAGGAAAACCTATTAAAAATAATCAAATATACAAATAACCTTCTTAAGCACTGTCGAGAATTTCTGTCAAATAACATAATTTATCTTATGTATAAAGGATTTTATATGCTTTCGAAAATTGATTCCTATATTCACGAGATTCAGCTTTAATTTCATATGCCTATTTGATAAATCAGATTTCTTTTACTTCACACATTTTTTCGAGATTTTATAAAAATTTTTTACAGCCTTTCTATCCTTCAGGGTTGTCTAAATCGTATTTATTAAAATTTCTTTAAACAAGCTGACTAGATAATCTATGAGCTTTCTCTAAGAGGTAATACTCTCTTAATCTAGTTAATAATAGATAATTAAAATAAGAAAATTACCTTTTAAATTCTTCTAATTCAGTTAATGGCCTTGGTGGAGCTGTCATACATCTTTTAAAAGGAGATTCATCATAAGAAGTATTGTCAGAGACTAGAGATTATATTAAATTTTTTATTACTATCATCCTCTATGTCTTATTCGTATTATTGCATTTAATAATTATTATTTGCATCGTAAATATATGCAGCAAAATTCAACTAATCATGATGATGGTTATCAAAATAATATCGTTGATAATTTAGAATTCTAATCTGTTCTAGATAGTATTTCTTATTTTAAACTATTTTTTAAGTTTAAAATCTAAATGATGATCAATTTCAGGAAGAAACACCAGAATAAAATAACCACATTAAAGAAGAAGACAACTAATAAATAAATCACTTAGACAGAATTAATTAATAAATACATCAAAATAATGATATAAAACAATAAATAGATTTGGAAGGTGAATTTTATAAAGTTAGTCCTCATTTTTTAGAAACTAATTCTGTAATTTTATTTTCTATTTTGTTTAGACATATTATTGCACTTTATAATCAAGAAGATTTACATATTATAATATCAAAAATAAAGAAATCCCTCTAGGAATTCTTGATTTTGATTATCAAAAATACATCTTTACTTATGTAAAATCTAAGGACGATACATATATACAGAGTTTTATGTATAGATTTCAATATAAAAGATTACAGCCAGAAGGTTGTGAGAAGAAATTTGAATTTGTGGTTCCAACAAGAACTAGAGAATAATCAAAATAATGGGTTTAATTAATTTTTCAGTATATCCAATAATCAATCGGATGTTAAAACAATATAATAACCTTATCAAAATATCATAGATTTTGGAGACACGAAAGGATTTTAGATCCACAAATTTTGAATCAAGCTCAAACAGGAGATTTGCTGATTTTTCGAACAAGAGGAACACTTTAAAACTTGTAAAGATCAGTCACTAGAAGTGATTATGATCACATTGTTATGTTTCTAAAGAATCCTTGGGAAGATCTTATGCTCTTTGAATCTAGCAATTAATATGGAGTTATCTCTTTTAGTTATAGTATAATGATTATATGTTATATATTTTTTAGAACGTTTTGTTAGAGCCAAGTCTTATAAAAATTATGAAAAGTAATAGTTCTTTCAAATTCAAGGATTTTGTATAAGCCATTATTGAATGTATCCGAGAATGATCGCATCCTTATGCATGCCTATGCTGAAGCATAAATTGGTAAAGGTTATTCATTAAGCATGATGAAATTCTTTAAGAAAAGCACAAGATAGAACTTTTTTTGTTCTGAATTAATTGCTTACATATATTAACTTATGGGATTTATACCAGAATCAGAAAAATGTTGTTCTTATTTACCAGGTTTCAAATTCAATATATAATATTTTTTTTATAGGCAATTTTACTGATGAAGATAAACGATTGGAATTACTTAAAAATGCTTAATTAGGACCTGACTATATTGTAGATTTCTTTTATCTATAATGAATTAAGTTAATATGTTATATGAATCAATTTAAAGTTGAAAATATAAATTCTGCTAAAACTTTTTATATTTCAAACAGAAATGCATCAAATTTCTTCTCTGCTTTAACAGCTTTCTAAATTTATCTCTCTAAATTTTAGAATCCTTTTAGATTCTGTATTTTTATTACCTGAGTTCTTGAATTCATTAGTATTTCACCCTCTTTAAATATTGAATCTATCATTTCAGAAAAAGCGTCATAGATTTGTGATTTATATCTATGTTACATTCTGACTTTTAACCAATCTGTATTACTTGTCTTCGTTTAATCAAGCTTATACTTCTAATTCGAATTTTAGAATATCTAAAAAAAGTGTTTTACATATCATTAAACAATTACCCAATATTTTTGATTAAAATATCTTTCAACTAACATGCAATCAATTTCGCATATTTTTTTACATCCATATGTCGTTTAATTTAATTTAAATTCATTCTATACTATACTTTATTTTTAAATCATGCTAGCTAAACTATTTTACATTCCATGCTTAATAAATTGATTTGCTGTTTCAACAAATTCATTTTTTGTTTCACCTACATAATTTCAATTATTAAAAAAACTTATTATTGGAAATATTGGAGTTGATTGAAAAAATGTATATTGTTAAATAGGAAATTACAGATCACCTTATTTTTGCTCAAAAGAATTAGATTCACTCTTATGGTGACATTCATTCAATGGATTTCTATATCTTTAAAAAGAGCTTTCAGCTTCTAATGTGATTAAATTTCATCATATATACATCTTAACGTTGGAATTTTTGCATTCAAACTAGTATTATTAAAATCCATTATATTATTAATGTATTTATAAATATTTTCAATAATAAATAAAATATATTTCTATTAATATAATTATGTTTTAAGTTAAAGCTATGAAAATTAATATTAAATTTATCATGTTTGTAAATGTATTTTTAACTCTAATTTCTCTTATTTAATTAATTAGATATTCAGGTTAATTAATAATAATTTATGATCATCAAATAAAATTTTAAAATTACTCTTTAACAAATAGAATGTATAGCTAAATAGATAATCCAATTATCTTTCTTAATATTGATTCCTCTCAATATAATGTAGTTTAAACAACCTTTCCTTTAATAATGTCTCAATACTCTCAATTATATTTTCCTTTAAAGTTTTTGGTATTTCTAATGAATAAGCAAAAATACCCAGTAACTTAAACAAATTTGACATCATTTATATTAAGTTTAGTTAGAAAATCATACTCTATGAAGTGAGACCTCTCACTAGATATCTACCTAATCTATTTTAGCAATGTTTAAATGATTATGATTTATTGGTTATTGATGACATAATTTTTCAAGAATGTTATAAACTCCATAACTATTTTCAAAAAAAGAAAGCCAATCACTTTCAGAAATTGATAATGAATTGTCTTTTCTAATTATTATTTCTTAAATGAAATTCTTTTCTCTCCCTATTTCAAGGCTCATAATTTTCAACTTGAGAATTTCGAAACCAAAAAGACTGATACAATATATTATTTTAGAGTAATATGTATATAAGAATCAATGATTTTGATGTACTATTCACTATCTTTTGTATTCTAATTAAGTCGATGGCCCCAAATTCTAAGCCAAAGAATATGGGGTTTACTATCTGTTTTCTTAAAGAAATATTTGGCAAAATGATTGCTGTTGCTGAAGTTATTCTTTTCCTTCCTTGCTTTCTTTCTCTCTATTATACTTTAAGAGCTTTTCAAAATCAATTTCTATATGTTTTTAAGCAACGCTTCTTTGGAGTTTTCCTGGACCTTTTCTGCTAGCACAAGTTCCCATTATTAATTATTTTGGATTATTAGATTATTAATAAAAATTGTTTTAAAGTTGAGAAAGCTATATATGCAAAAAAAATTAAATAACAAGGATAAATTAATCCTTTTTATTGAATATGTGATCTACTATCTCATTATATTTTGAGGAACAAGATTTTTTTTTGAAAATTCAATTTATAATAATTTTACAAATCATACTATTGTTATTAAACTCAAGAATAATACTTTTTTTTTCATATTTATTAAATAAAACTTATAGAATTAACTTTTTTTCAAAGTATTTCATACTTATTTCATCTTAATTTAAATACTTGATCAATATTAAATTCCTTAAAACAAATAAAAAACTTTGACCAAACATAACCTCTTCTAACTCGATTACAAATTAGCTTCGTATTTCAATATTGATCAAATATACTTAAATAAGTCAATAATTTATCCCAAAATCTAATAATTAGAGTTCAATTATGTATTTCTTGGATTCTCTGTCTAATCCCATATTTTATATTTTTCAAATTCAATGATATTTGTTAGTTTTGCCTTGATTGATAGAATAACGGTACTTCTTATTTAATTAATAAATTATCTGGCCAGAACTTTGAAACTAATTAAATATTGTAATCTTAATTTTCTTTTTCCTGAAAGTAAAGCACAAAAAACATAAATTTCTGATGATAATTTCTAAATTGTTCTAATCTTTCTAGTATCAAAATATTAATGAACCTTTTTTTATAATTAATCAATATCTTCTTTTCATAACACAGTATGAACTTTTTTTACATTTAAAAGTAAATGATATTTTAATTTTATATAATATTATTATATGATAACACAACAATTATTTATGTTTCAATAAATTCCTGTTGAATTAACGCTTTCTTTTATCAAGTTATATGGATATATTAACTGTAATTTAATGAGGATTAATATAGGTTTAATATAACATTAATCATAATGATTATTTATAAAAATATTAATATTATTTATAGAATATGCAAAAATGAATTATTATCATTCAAAATAACTTATGCATTATGTTTTTGAGTTTATAAGATAAATAGAATATCAATATTTTTAGCTTATATTTTTAATAATAGAAGAAAGTACAATCAATTTTAAGCATTAAAAGAGTTGTATTTAGATAAACTGAATGTCCTAAAATATTCTTCTAAGATTTACATCAATAAGAATGCTTTATGAATATTAATTAATACATAAGAATTATTATTGAATCAAAAGACATCAAAAATAGAATTGAGTATGATTTTTATATAAAAACAATCAGAAAAAATATATAATATTAACAATTCTTGATAAATGTACATGCACTAATAAATCATTTCTTCTTTAACTCCTTCTTTTCAACAACCTTGATGACACCGACGGCAACGGTTTATTTCATGTCTCTGACGGCAAATCTACCAAGTGGGGGATATTCAGAGAAGATTTCAACGCACATTGGTTTGGTTGGGACTAATTTGACCATAGCAGCATCTCCTGATTTGACGAATTTTGGTTCTTCTTCAATGACTTTACCAGTTCTTCTGTCATTCTTTGAAAGAATTTCTTAGAATTTGCAGGCAATGTGAGCAGTGTGGCAATCCAATACTGGGCAATATCCGTTTTAGATTTATCCTGGATGGTTGATGATGATGACTTAAGCATTGAATGAGTTGCATTCTCTTGCTGGGTCACTCTTTGAGTCAGAGCAGACAAATCCTCTCTTCAAATCTTTGACGGCAATGTTCTTGACGTTGAATCCTACGTTATCTCCTGGAACGGCTTCTGGGAGAGCTTCATGATGCATTTCGACTGATTTAACTTCAGTTGTGATGGCAGATGGAGCAAATTAGACGACCATACCTGGTTTCAAGACACCAGTTTCAACTCTTCCGACTGGGACTGTACCAATACCTCCGATCTTGTATACGTCTTATAATGGTAATCTGAGTGGTTTTTCAGTTGGTCTCTTTGGTGGGGTAACTGCATCCAAAGCTTCAAGGAGAGTTGGTCCCTTGTACCATCCGAAGTTGGCTGATTTTTCCAACATGTTATCTCCGACCCATCCTGAGATTGGAACGAAGGGAACGTTGTCTGGGTTATATCCGACCTTCTTTAAGTAATCTCTCATTTCCTTGACAATTTCATCATATCTGGCTTAAGCATAGTTGACGGTCTTTTCGTCCATCTTGTTTGTAGCGCAGATCATTTATTTGACTCCCAAAGTGTAAGCTAAAAGAACGTGTTCTCTGGTTTATCCTTCCTTTGAAATACCAGCTTCGAATTCTCCTGCAGGTGATGCAATCATCAACAAAGCAACATCAGCTTATGAGGTTCCTGTAATCATATTCTTGATGAAATCTCTGTGTCCTGGAGCATCAATGACTGTGTAGTAATACTTGTTGGTTTCGAATTTCCAGAGGGAAATATCGATGGTGATACCTCTTTCTCTTTCAGCTTTGAGGTTATCCAACACCCAAGCATATTTGAAAGATCCCTTACCTAATTTGTTGGCTTCATCTTCGAACTTCTTGATTGTTCTTTCGTCGATACCTCCTAACTTGTAGATCAAGTGTCCGGTGGTGGTTGATTTTCCTGAATCGACGTGTCCAATAACGACGAGATTTACGTGAAGTTTATCCTTTGGCATTTATAAGAAATTATTCTTTACTTTTTATTTTGTGGCAAAATTTTCTTATAAAGTCGTATTCAAAATTTAATGACTATTCTTAAATAAATATAATTAAAATTCAAATATTTTTAAATTTATATTTAAATTAATCCAATATATTATTAAATTACTATCCTATTTCTATTCTTAACAACTAATCTTACTATTTCTCTCCACAATTTTCTATTTAACTATATATATGCAAATATTTAAATCATTAATTCCTTTTTTTTTAACTCAAATCAAGAATAATATACTGTTATTTTCAAATACATACTCTTTACTAATACTTTTCTTAAGATATAATAGATGTAGAATCTTAAATCATTCAAATTTATTTCTAACTGTTTTTATATAAACTCAATTAAATTGCATTAAATTAAAAATTATTAAATAAAACTTAATTAGGCTTTTTTTAATTAAATAAGACTATTTAAGACTATTTATCACTATTATATAAAAATTTTATTTATATAATTAATCAATTCTAACCGCTATTATAAATAATTAACTATATGAATTTGAAGAATATCCTAAATCTTTCATAAAATTTGCATACAATTATAACCATTATAATTTATTAAGAAATCTTGAGGGTTCATATTATATCTATCGATCAATCAAGTATTTATATACTAATAATGAATTCAGTAAAATTAATTACTTATCCTAATTTTCTCGTTTTCTTATCTTCTTATTTTCTTATTTCATTTATAATCAATTGATCAATAATTATTTTTGATTTTAACTCTTTTAAAAATTAAATTCATCTTATGTATATTTTTTACATAGATATATTAATAAATAAATAAAAAAAGAAAGTAAAAAAATAGATGATAATGAATATATATTTCTCTATTTAATCACCATTCTAAGAAGGGATCATCTGCTGGTTTAAGAGCTGGACTTTGCGTGTCTGATTCTGGATATGATGAAAAATTAGAAGTGTCATTTGGTGCTCTATGTTGATGATTTTTAATTGATACTTGACTACTGGTTTGTATGGAACAGGTAACTTCTTTTGAGTAAGTAAATTCCAATCTAGATTACCGAACCATCTATGATTTTTTATGTCAGCAGCACCTAGATTAAAATGTGGTTGAGAATAAATTACCATTTTTTAAGTTTCCATATCTTTTCGAAAGATCAGCAACAAGCAAATGTTTTACCAAAGATTTAGCATTTCTTATGAATAGAATTTGAATTTAAATACTTGTCAAAGCTTTTGGGGAATTTGACTTTGCCCTTTAATATTTTTTGATAAATGGCCATAGGATCTTCATCAGAGAAAGGATCGATTCCTGCATTCATCTCATAAATTAAAATTCCCAAAGTCCACCAATCAACAGCTTTGCCATGTCCTTTATTCAATAAAATCTCTGGAGCCAAATATTCAGGAGTGCCACATAATGTGTATGTTCTTCCTTCAACGACTTTAGCAAAACCAAAATCTGTTAACTTTAGATATCCATCATCTGCAATCAATAAGTTTTCTGGCTTAAGATCTCTATAGATGATATTCTTGGAATGGAGATACTCAAATATAGATGCCACTTAAGCACCATAAAACCTAAAATTAAACTCAAAACTTGTAAAATTACGCTGCATGTTGTGTATCGAGTCTTCCAATGCTTCTTAAATAGGTAAACAATTCACCACCAGAAACAAATTCTAAGACTAAATAGAGATATCTTGGGTCTTAGCAAAAACCTTCAAAGGTTACCTATTGTTTGAATGAGAATAGTAAATACAATGAATGGATGCTGCAAATTTCCTAATATTGTATTTTCATTAATCACATGATCAACTTGCTTAAGTCTAATGATCTCAGCCTTCTTTAAACTTTTCAAAGCAACATATTTATTAGTTTGTTTATTCCTTGCCAGTTTCACTCTACCGAAAGAGCCTATAGTTCAGCATTACACCAATACAATACCAGTACCCAAGGTTTAGAACACTTCATAATCTGTGAGTTTCAGCTTTTTAGGTTTTACTAGTCCTGTGCTCATCAATATAAAGATTTAAAATAAATTATTTTAAGCAAAATTATCTAATTCTAAAATACTCCCCATTTTACTATACTTATAATATACACGATGAAAAACACTCTTGAATTTGTCATCATAGTATTACGTTTTAAACATACTTAAATAACTCTTCTTAAAACTCAATTGAAATAGATAAATTATTTATCATTAATCATAATTAAATTTCCTTAAACATGAATGACAAATCAAAAACATACCAAAATGCTTTTTAGATTTTTAAAGAAAGATATTCCAAAAAGTTAAAGAAAGATAAAACATTAACATAAAATGACATAGATGATTTAGTACTTCAAAAATGGAAGTTCTTACCAGATGATCAAAGAGAACCTTATAAAAAACGATTTGAAAAAACAAAAGTTAAACTAACATAACAAGAAGATCAACAATAAGCAAATGATTCTGAATAAGAAAAGCAACCTTAAAAAAAAATTAAACAATGAATTTACCAATTATATATTTATATTTAAAATGTTTGTTTAATATTTATTTATATATTTATTTGTTACAAACTGAATATATCATAACTTTGCTAATCCATATCCTTGAGCATTATTCAGATCATTGAATAGGTGATTACCATACGCAAATCTGGCAATTTATCTTAAATGAACTTCGCAAGGTCCATCCATAAATCTAATTGCTCTTGCAAATCGGAATGAAAGAGCCAAAGGTTGATCTTCAGTAACTCCTTCTGCACCAAATGCTTATATGCATTTGTCAATCATTTTTTGACATGCTTTTGGAATATGAGCTTTACATTAACTTACAGCCATAAATGTATGTAGATGTTTGGATCCTGCTGAATCCAATAGCAAACCAGCATTAAGACTTAATAATCTACAATTTGAAAAAGCTATTTCCAATTCTCCCAATCTCTCTTAGAATGCAGCATTATCTTTCAATTTTTATCTAAACATAACTCTTTATTCTGCTCTACTCAACATTAAATCTAAACATCTTCTTGTCAACCCTATCTATCTGACACAATGATGTAATCTTCCACCTAATAATCTACCCTAAGCCATTTTAAATGCACCACCCAATTCACCTAATAAATTCTCTTTAGGAACAAAAACATTATTAAATTCAACCTCAGCATAACTATGTGGAACATCATAATAACTAAATACTCCTACTTGTCTTATTATCTTTATCTTAGGATTCGGCATATCCACTATAATCATTGATTATGATTCCATTGGATTTGACATATCTTAAGAAGATTTTCCCATTACAATTCCAAATGTAGCTCTCTCATCTGGAGCACTTGAAACAAACCATTTACCACCATTTATTATATAACCTCCCTCTGTAGGAGTGATAGTAAATTAGAAATTATTAGGATCAGATGAAGATACATTTTTTTCTGTCATGGCAAAGAAAGACTTACATTCTCCTTCCATTATTGGTTTTAAATATTTCTCCTTCTAATATGGTGTACCATAACCAATTAAAAGTTTTATATTACCAGTTTCAGGAGCGAAACAATTAAAAATTTCATGAGCTATATAACTTAATCCCATCAATTCTGACAAAAACACATATTCCAAATTTGTTAACCCTTTTCCGTACATAGGATCTGAAATAAATAAATTCCATAATCCTAAAGATTTCGCTTTTCTTTACAAAGCTTCTATTTCTGGAAATCCTTTATTTTAAGGCGTAGTTGGCACTACTCTTGATTTATCCAATATTGCTTTCTCAATTGGAAACACTTCCTCCTTTAAGAAATCCTTGATTCTATAATAATAGCTCTTGCATCTATCAGTTACTGGCCAATTAGACCATAATGAACCATCATTTGTAGCTCTCATTTTTATGCCAAAAGGATCTCCTTCTGTTAAATCTAATACTATTTAATATCCAGCTTTAGATAAAAATTCAGAATTAGCTTAAAATTTAATGTCCTTTGTTTATTTAAATAAAATCTATTGATCTATTGATTTTTTCAAAATTGATAGTATTATTTAATATCTTAGATCAGGAATTAACTAAGACGATCTAGCATCGAAATATTATTTAATAATTTCCTATAACTATGGAGCACCAACTAAAAGTTCTACTCCTTACCATCCATCTACTAGATGTCTTCCATTTGAATATGGAATATAAAATGGAGCTATCAAATTGGCTAGATCAGTAAATGCATTTCCTAATTATGCTGTTTACCAATCTAAAATAGCGAGAATTCTGGGTTCTGTTGGATGAAATAAAACTTTAGATAATGAAAAATCACCATGAATCAAACATAGGTTGTCTAATTCAGATTTTTCTGGAGAATTCAATGGCAACCAATACAACAGATCTTCAATGTTTGTAGAAATTTTTGTTTCATTTAATTTATAAGAATTGTACAATTTCTTATTTAAATTTTAATAGTGGCTGCTTTGTGATTCCAATTACCCTAATCCTAAGTAATTCAAACTGATTGAATGTAAATGAGCTAGCACCTTTGCCACCTCCTAATAAATAAGTTATTTTTCTGATGATGACATTCCAATCAATTTTGGATCTTAAAAGAGTCTACCCTCTATATACTCGGTTGCATAAAAGGGAACTCCAATCACAGATTGATCAGCACAGTAAAATAGTGTTTTAGCGACTGGAAAATTTACAGCTGATAATTTCTATGAAATCATGTAGTCCTTTTCTAGTTGATGAATCTATATTTAATAAGTATATAATTTACTGTAGTTGTGTTCTAAGATGATTTCGAATGGAGCACAATCTTCTTATTAGTATTTCTAAAATATACTCATGACGATTTTACTTGAATGAAAGTTTATAAATATTTTGAGCGAGCTATTACACATCTGATATTTAAACATCGTTAACACCAAGGAAAATTTGTAATGAAGATTAAGAATTTAAATATTTTCCAAATAAATGGGATTGCTAAACCTCTAACAAAGACATCTCTAATAATAAGGATTTATATTTAAAATCTGTGTTGCAAAATAATGACGACTTTGATTCTCTATTTATTAGATATTTAATAACATGTAATCATTCAAATATGATGTCATAAAAGAACTTTTTTAATTCCTTTTCTTTTTCATAGATACAATGGAAAAATAAGAATTTTAAATTCTCATTTAATCAACATAATTTTTTTAAATAATCAATTGCATCCACTTTCTTTATAATCTTATAGAAACACAATATCCTTATACTAATATGATTATCAAATAAAATAGATGCCATTTTCTTAACCTTTATGTACTCTTTACAAATCAAATTTAATTTCAACCTCATTCCATCTTATGATTTTAGAAATTTAACTTATATATGAATTTTAAGAAAAGAATTTAAGAATTATTTATTTTATAAATTAAAATTATACCTTTTTAATATATAAATAAGGTATTTTATTTAAATTATTTTTAATTTAATTGTCAAATTCAATGTAAATTTTATAAAAATTGAATAAATACCCAATCCAAACATAAAAATATAAGAATTCTAAAATTTCAAAATCAGAATATCTATAAAATGTAATTTCAATCATTTATTAAAAAGCTAAAATTTTTTTTGAATTTTTAAACACCAATTATATTAGATTTGTAATCGAAAATTGCACAAATAGAAATTACAGATGTTTAGAAATTTTTGTTTGACTAAAAATTAAAAACGTCTAATTGAAAAAGATTATTTTAGTATATTCTGATAAAATTAGTTATCGAGAATATAATTATTCCTCTTCTTAGAAATTAATTAATATTTTTATATAAATTAATCATTCATAATTTTGCAAAATTCTTACTAATTTAAAAAAAAACAAAAAATTGGTGATCAACTTTCTAAAGGGGTATAATAATGTCTGTTCTTGAGACAAAAAGTAATTAAGCTGATAATTGATCTATTTTATATTAATATTACTTTAAAGATAAACTAATTTTTAACAATAACTTAATAAACAAAAAAAGAATTTCAAGTAAATTTTAAGTTCCCATTCTATCAAAAATAATAAGGAGCAAAGTAAGATAGAATGATTAATTTATTAAGATATGTAGTTTACAATTATTAAAAAGAATTATAATACAACCTTAGAAATTAATATAAATCTCAAAAATAAATTAGATCAATTTTAAAATTAGTCAAGCTACATATATTCTTATACCTCGCATTTTAGACTTTTCTTAAGGTTGATAATCAATTTAAAACAACATCTAAGATAAATAAGGGTATTAGAAAATTAGTAGTTATGTGATTTCAATTGAAATTGTTCTGTCTTTTGATAATAAGACTTAGATGATGAATAAAAGGTATATTTAGGATTTTTTAAAATGATATTAATTAATAAATAATAAATAAATTAATGATGTATTTATATGCAGAAGCTTATAATTATATAATTTATATGATGTGAATTTCAGGATAGATTGATGAATGTCAATTACTCTTAAATACGAGTTGAATGGATTGCTATAATCATTTAATTTGATTTTAAATGAGTGAAAATGAATAAATGGAAGAGAAATACGAGGGAATATATTTTACATTAAAATAAATATTCATTTATTTATGTTTCCAAATGTTTCCGTCTTGAATGAGGATTATGAAGATTAGCCTCGTTAAGTTGCTATATCATATTCAGACATTAAAAAGTTGCTTTCACCTCCTACAGGCAAGTTTAATTCCGATATTTTGGTTGAAAGAAATAAGGCAAAATCTCATACACATGGATTGATAGAATCAAAAGGATTTGAATAATATCTTATAAAGGTGATATAAAACAATGATTTATCAGAAATTTAAAATTTACTTGATGAAGCAGAAAATATTAATATTCATGCAATAATTGATCATAAAAAATATACTCTTCTTCATTTGGCTGCATACAATAATAATTTTGAAAGTGTTAAGTATTTAAAAAATATAATATACATTTAAGGTTATTGATTAATCATGTTAAAAAACAGCATAAACATAAAAGTGTGGCAATTCTTACAGAATGGGTCAATTAATAGACAGAAGATGGATTTGTAGCATTTCATTTTGCAGCCTATAGAGGAAATTTAGAAATGATTTAAGAATTTGAAAAATGTGGAGCTAATTTATATATTAGAAATGCATCAGGAATGAATGGATTACATCTGGCTGCTTAAGGAGATCAACCAAAATCAGTTGTTTATTTTAAGAAAATTGGATTTGACTTTGGCTAAAAAGATTCTAAAGGAGGAACTGCTTTGCATTGGGCATCTTATTATGGATGTGAATTGGCTGTCAATTATCTATTATCCTTCACTGATTAATTGTTAGATATTCAAGACATTGAAGGTTTAACTGCACTTCATTTAGCAACCATGAGTGGCAACAGTAGAATTGTTAAAAAACTATTACTCTAAGGAGCTGATAGAAATCTTAAAAATAATGAAGGATAAACTGCAGCAGATATAGCTTAATCTAATTAATATAAACAAATCTATAAAATGCTTACAGAATCATAACACTTTTTAATTACATACTTTAGTATCAGCTAAGGATTCTAAAAAGTAAATAGAAGTAAAGATAAAATGGTTAAATTTATTACTATGTTAATATATTGTCAAGGGATTACAATCTATTATAACTTCTATGCAGGTCAATCACTCTCTAATCTGTTATATTATGGTATACCTCAATTATTAATCTGGTTTTTATTTATTATTGTTTGGCTTAGTGATCCTGGTAAGTAAGTTAAAAATTAAGATAAGCTAGAATAAGAGTTACTCAAAAACCTATATGATATATTATAAAAAAATGATGCCAAAGACATCTGTCCTGAATGTGTCTGCATTAAAGATCCAAGATCTAAACATTGTGAAATTTGTTAATCCTGCGTATTAGTTTATGATCATCATTGTCCTTGGGTTAATAATTGCGTATAATATTTATATTATTATCAGATAGGATCAAACAATCACTTATAATTTTATATATTTATATTGCTTCTCTGCTTAGATGTTACATTTACTTTAACCTATTAATTTTACTTCATTATTTATTAAATTAAAGATTATGGAGGCATTGAAGATTCTTTTATAATATTGTTTGTATTATCCTTGATATCAATCATTATTATGCTTTTATTTCTTTTCCCACTTTGGCTTCTATTATATATTTAAACAATAAATTTATTAACAGGATAAACAACTTATGAAAAGTAATAAATATTATTATTTATAGATATTCGTAATCAATGAAGAAAGCCAATAATTAGACTGTTTTTTCTTGCAATAATTGTTTACAAATGTGTTTTTATAATAAAATAAATAGTCAAAATAAAAACAAAAAAAATTAATAATCTATGTAGCTATTTGATTCAAATTTAAAGTGATGATTTAATAATTAATTTATTTATCTTGTTTTTAATTCTATATTAACAAAACCTTATTAACAAGATTGATTATATAAAATATTTTATAAATTTTTAAAAACAAACAACGTTAATAAAATGCCGCAAACTTTGTATCATGAATTTATTTTTTATCCAATATTACTTACAATTTACATTATTTTAAATAAAACTTAGGAACTCTCTTTTTTTTATTATTCTGAAATTGGATTTTCAGCCTAAATTTATACTTATTCTAATTGATTCTAGATTTTTTTCAATTCCTCACCTAATTAATTTTAATCCTTCATATTTTTTGAATCGCTGTAATTTTAATTTGATTGATTGTTGTTATAATAATCGCTCCTTTTAATATTTTAGCTTATATTATTATAGCCATTTACATTATCTTTAACTTAATTTTTAAGCCCTTGTTAATCATAAACTTTATTTATTTAATCTGAAATAGCTTAAACATTTTTTTTTAGTTCTACCTCATTTATTCTTTCAAAAATAGTTTCATTAAGTGATATTTGTTAAAATTCTGATTGCTAAGAAGATTTAAACCAAGATCTTAGTTCATCTTGTTCTATATTCATTTTGAAAACATGGATATTGATATCTTATATTTTTGCTACTGTAATAATGAATCTTTTAATTTCTAAGATATCTTTATCAAAATTATCATTTGTTTCTTATCTATAAGCTATTTCCTATAATTCAGATGATGTTTCACAATCTGATTGATAGTTAATAATAACCTTAATATATTATAGAAAAGGTTTAAAATATTACATCATTTCACTAAATTAGTTTTGATTATATCTATTCTATCATATTTTAGAACCAAAAAGAAATTAGAAATACTTGTAATATTTTTTTCTAAAAATATCGTATATTTTTCTATAAGATTATCTCTTGTAGTAGCATCGCTAAAAGTACTAAATGATGGGCAATCAACCAATATAGTTTGATCTTAAATAAATTTGTAGTTAAATTCCCCTTCTTTCATTAGATGACTGCCTTCTACTTTATTAAAAATTATAGATTTGCCCACATGTTCTAATCCTATCAGTAAAGCTCTATTTAAGTTACTTTATTTTATTTGCTTTTAATTAATCATTTTATAAACTTTATTTTCTTGCTTTAAATTGATTTAGCTTTTTTATGTATTATTACAATCATCCAGGTTTATCAATTACTAAAGCTCGCGTTTATCAAAAGAATTTTTGTTTATATCATCTGAAACATTTAAGAATTAGTTTAAGAAATGAAAACTTTTATCAAATTCTATGAACTTTTAGTTCTTAAATTAATCAATTTTTTCAAATTTGCTCCTATTATACTTATCATAAATAATTGATATCATATCTAAATTAGAGAATAAATCGCTTATGATTGCTTAACAGTCAGTCCAAACTTCACAAAGATCAGAATTTAATATACTTGGATAATATAGAAATTAAATGATTTCCAAGTGTTTTTCTTAAGCTTACTTTTGGCATTCATTTATAATATTTTATTTGATCATTTCGTTTTTAGTAAATTCTTTGATGTTCACGAGTAGGCAATTTTTCTATTTTTCACTTACACAAACATATTGATCTTAGTCAAATGATTGATCAACTTATTTTAATTTATTATTATCATTACTAAAAAAAATAAACATAATTTTATGTTTGAGATTTCCAAACTAAAATATTTTAGAAATAATTCTATTAAAAAAGTCATAATATCTTTTTTATTATTTATAAATTTCAATCCTTTTTAATGTTTTTTCTTTATTCAGCCACGACTTCTAACAGATTTTATTAAATTTATTTGTTTTTTAATATTTTCTCCATCTCTACCTTTTATTTAAGATCATTAAATAATTTCATAAATCCCGGATCCACTAATAATTTAGCTTCTATTTCAGTTATAGGATCCATTTAATTCCAATTTATTAATTTCCCGCATCCTGATTCTCCTATTATACAATTTTCCAAACCTAATTACTATTCCTTTCTTTTTTCTTGTTTTTATTTATTTTATAATTAATCTTATTTAAGTTTTTGGAGCTATAATTGTATTTTCTCTTTCTCCTATTCTGTTTTTATTACATATTCTTTATTTATTTCTAATGTTAGCTTCTTTTTTTCTTTAAAATAATTTACCTTGTATTTTACAAAGTCTATTTTTCCTTTCTGAAATTAATCCTTATCTTTTTCTTCAGAAGGTACTCTTCCGCAATAAGTGTTTGATTCGCATCCTTCTACTTTAAACCAAATTTATCCACAGTAATTACACTTTCTGATAAATTAATGATATTGGAATCCGCACTCATTCAATTTCTTTTAAGCTTCATTTAACAATTCATCAATGTCTAAATACAACTTTTGCTTAATTTCAAAATAAGTTAAATGCATCAAGTGTTCATTATTTAAGTTTTAAAGTTGTTAATATATATCATTATTCTTCATTAAAAATTAATTTATTAGAGAGTCTGCAGAACTATTTGCAAAATCCATAATTGCTTAAATTTATCCGGTAATATCGCTTTCATTTTTCTTTAGTTTTGTAATAAATGTAATACATTATTTTGCAATCATTTAAATTCAATAGACACATCAGAAGCACACATCTCTATTGTAGCTTATAAATTATCAGATTTAGGATCTATTTCTATTAAATCAAAATATTTCAGATATTCTTCAGGTTCTAGTTCAACTTGTTATTGTTCTGAATTTTATAAAACATTGCTTATTTCTTTACATATTTATTCTCCATTATCATATTTTCCAAAAAATAGTACTGAATTTAAATTCCTTTGTTTTAGTTCCTCCTATATCAAACTCTTATCTTTTTCCTTATTATTTGAAAAATCAAAATGCGTTATAACAATAGTTATCATATTTTTGTATCTTTAAAACGGTTTAGTTTTTTCAATTATATTTGTTACATTAAGATCTACTCTTGCAAATTTTTCAACAAAAATAATTCTATTAACATTCCCTTCAGATAAAGCAGCCAAAATTCCTCCATAGTGATAAAGCTTTTATTCCCTGCTACCCATTCCAGGAGTATCTAATACTCTAAATTTATCACTAAAAGCGGCTTGCTTTGAAAACACTTAGCGAGTAACAGATTTTCCCCCTTCCTGTGTCTTTTCCTGTGATCCAGTAATTTTATTATATAATGTTGTCTTACCACTACCAATTATGCCAACCAAAACTACGGATGCTGTTGATTGATGATTTCCCATTATTAATACTTGATATTATTCTATTAGAGTCACTATATTATTATACTTTAGATAAATAATGAATTCATTAATTCTATTACATTTATATTTATAGAATATCTAATCATAATTTTTACACATTAATCAATAATAAAATATGAACATTTTAGCTATAGAATGATGAATCATTTGAAAAAATAGCTTTTTCCTTAAAATTATCTTTAAATATTCACCTAAGGATAAGCTACAATCTAACTAGAATGCATTTTACTAAATTTATAAATTCTAAATAAATATTGAATAAACATAATTTTTTAATGTTTCCAAATAGAATCATACTTTATGTTTAATGCAATTAATGTAATGTCAAACAAAATAATTTGAAAGTATCTAAATGTTAAATTTTTAATGAGAGTTCAAATTCTAATATCTAAAAATAAGAATAAAACTTTAAAGATTCTAAGATTAGATTTTAGAATTTAAGTTCACTTATTATAATACTTCATTATTCTCATTTAATTAAAGTTTTATATTTGGTTGTAACTCAATTATTAAAAGAGAGTCAGTTTTATTTAGGTAGGATCAAGTAAATTATGAATATTGGAACATATTCTTTTTTTAATATTTGATATGTTAGTTATTTATATAAATTTAATTATTTATTTATGTATTATTAACCAACATAAAAGCTGTTATTAAGCAATAAATTCTCCTCTCAACCAATAATAGTAAAATAGTTTTGTAATTATTTTAGATATAATAAAATTTTTAAAGGAAAGTGAATTCAAATCCATTTGACACACCTAGGTACTAAGGTGAAAATTAGCATATTCATACTTAAAGATAAAAAATTGTCAATGTAGATGAACATTTTACAAATTTATTCTAAAATTTGAAAGAAGAAAATCAATAATTAAGAGAATAGTTGAATCAATTAGATTTGAAAGTTTAAGCAGCTTAAAAAAAACTAGAATTGTTAAAATAATAATGAATATATAATATTTAATTAATTAAAATTGATAAATTTTGTAATAAAAACAGCTATTTCGATAACTTTACTATAAACAGTCCTTTCATAAGTATTGTTGATTAGGAATTTCAGAACCTATTCAAAAGGTTATGTTTCTATTAAGTTTGAAAAATATTATTTAATTTATCAGACTCTAAAATTGAATGATCAAAGAGATATTTTTTAATATAATTTAATTAATGCATTCATTATATTAAACGAGCCCAAAATCGACTCCTAGGAATAGATAACAATTTCAAACTTGCGTTGACTATAATGAGTCACCATTTTTGAGTCCTAAAGCAGAATCTCTTGAATAACCCAAATATAAAATTAGAACTTTGAAACCTAAATCAATTCTTGAAGGGGATCTTGCTAGAGTTAGTAAATCAAGAAATTTAATCTAAACAAATAACAATGAATGCGTCAAATGTAAAAGTGAGAAAGGGACCTTGGCAATTAAGTTATGCCAATGCTTAAATATACATTATCATATAGTTTGTATCTTAGATTATGCTAATCTACATCCTCAATTGGGACTTGATTTGTTTAGATGCTAATTTTGTAATGATTATTTTCCTATTTCGATTAATGAAAAGTATAATATTTATAAACTATCAGACTGAGCATATAGAATTTAAGTTCGAAAGAGAAGTTTGTGTTTTCAATGGCCTTGTCTGTGTTATTTTCTCTGATTGCATTAGAAATTGTGGCTCTTGGAATCATAGATTTAGAGTAGATATATCTAATTTTATTAATAATACTAATAATTATCGAACTATTAGTGTTAATAATAATTATCAGTAAATTTTATCGTTTATGTTACTTAATTGAATATGATATTAAAGAATATAAGATTGGAGACGAGTATGATTAAACTTAATTGGAATCCTTTACTCTCAAAGTTGTTAAATAGCTTTAGTATAAAAGAGCCAAAAGAGTACTCGTTAATTAACATTCATGAAACCATCCGATGTTTAATATTATTACTACTTATAGATTTTTATGATTTTTATAGTCCTTTCAAATTTTTTAATTAATCGTTTATTATATTTATAATTGCTAAATAAGCTTAGCTTTATAATAATGAAAAGTATGAATATTGGTCCAAAAGTCTTGCTCTAATAGAATTAAGTTAGACAAGATGATGATGAGGATGTTCCTCAAGAACCCTCTCCTATTTTGGTTAAATAAAAAATAATTAAATTCATCAAACAAAATCAACCAAGGTTTGATGTTAAAGGCAGATAAATATCTTAAGGTACAGGATATGGAATAGCTTTTGACAATTTTGTCACAGTCTGTGTCTTTAATCCTGATGAAGAAGTATTATCAATTAAGGACACAATTTCTTAATGTACGAATACTCAAGAATAGGAGAAGTTTCACATCAAATCTAGCAGTAATAAAAAAATAGAGGATCCCCTAAAAGAAGTTATCCTTAAATCAATTCTTAAATAGACTAAATCGCATCAATGAAAAATAGTTTGAAATATATTTCTTTATTTATGTTTTGTTATCCAAACTATCTTTATAAATTTTATATATAAAAATATCAAATTCAATCATCACATTCCCTTTTCAATTTTCTTTATAAAAATTCTCCAATTCAATGATTTTTTATAATAATTTATCATCTTAATGCTGATTCTACAAATAATATATCCAAAATATCTTAAATCATTCATTACTTCTAATGAATAAGCTATAATAATCTCTTAGTTCAATAATAAAAGTCAATGATTGATCTTTTATATTTAAATTTAATCTAGAAATTCATGATTTAAATAATCTTATTTATAAAAAAGCAAAGAATTTATCAATATTAACCTAATTTTATTTTTTCTATATAGATTATTTTATTTATACAAACAAATCCAAGAATTACTTTAATTAAACAAAATATGATAATATTAATTATCAAAGAGATCAAAGACATTTTTAATAACCATTTACATTCATATAAATTAAATATTATATGTCGAATTAACATACTTTATTATACAAATCCTCCATTGCTCGATTGAATAAAACAACAGTTTGAAATGTGACTAAAGTATTCATAATAAATTATATAAAACTCTAACAACAAAAATAAATCCTTCTTATCATCTAGTTATTATTATTATGACATTAAAAAGATTTTCTCTAACTAATTCTTTATCAGTTAATTGAGAATATATTATTTTGAAAAATAATTATAGAAATAATTATATTTAGAATCCAGCATTTGAAATTTATTCATAATAAAAGAAGTCTAAGAATAATGAAAGAAGTAATCTAAAAATTAATTTTTTAATATATTTCTCTTCAATTCCACTTCATATTTAATTATCTAGTTTATAGTCTTAGATGTAAATCTTACGCATAAATATATAAAATCAAAATATTTTGCAAGAGAAACATTGGTGATCAAAAAATAGTTAGGCATTTTATTCCAAAGTAATTTTAAAAGCTATTTGAAAATATTCGAATATGTTTAGTCAATTTATATATCTTGAATTAGTTTTCTTGACTTCTAATTAATAATTTTCAAATTGTAAATTCGATATTTTATAATACTTTACTTAATGAATTTATATTTTAGAATTGATGATGAAATTATTCTATTCTGGCTTTATTCATAAAATAATATATTAATTGTAAGCTTTATTTTAGATGGGAGGGAATTAAAATAAATAAAATCATATCAATATAAAGATACGATCAAATAATTGTGAAAAGATTTAATTCAACTAATTTAAAAAGAAAACTAATACTAATTATTAATAATATAAAATATATCACAGATCCAATCAATCTTGAGATTCTTCATCTAGATGTTCTTCTACAGTTGCTATGTTTTAAGAATCAAATTTATTTTGTACTTTAACTCCTGCTTATAATTTTTACCATTTCAATTTAAGAATTTATCTATTTCTTTCAAGAAGTTCTTATTCATTTTTTTCGAAAGTACTAATCTTATCTTTCCAATTTTAATATTTCAATTTAATCTCTTCAAAAAGATCAAATTACAAATAACCATTACTTATTTCTTTTAGTATATTTGTAGATTAATTTAAGATTTAATTAACGAAATAAAGATCTGCTCCTCTTAGCATTTTTTATCTCAGTTTCAAAAGCTCTTCTTATAGATTGTATAATTTCACTATTAAATCTTCATGTTTAGAATTTTTTTATTAAAATTTAATACTCTTCAATGTTAAACTATTGTATTGGTAAAACCTTAAAACTTAAGGAATCTATATATTTTTGAACGTTTTTCTATTTTTATAGTATTACTTAAATTATCTCCATTTATTTAATAAATTAATTCCATTCGTTTTAATTAACTAAGCTTCTTAAAAGTAGCTCTCCCATTTGCTTAAACAATTTTAGTACACTTATTAAGGGTTTAAATTACTTGAATTTTAACAAATTTATACTATAATGAGATTCTCTTCAAAATGTCCTTTGATCAATAACACATTTGCATTATGAATTAAATGTTTTTATAAATTTGGATTTTTTTGATTTAAAAACTATTGTAATTGTTTATAATATGGATATGTATTATAATTAGAAAAAGTTTGACATAATTTATCTTTGATATTATCAGTAAGTTTCTACAAGTTCATAATGAAAAATATTAAAAGTAAATTACTTTAATATTCATAATGTTCTGAATTACATGTATCTATGTAATATAATAATTATTCAATAAATTCCTGATAAATATCAGGTTTTGTTATTTTGAACAGTGGCCTTTCATAAGTGAATTAAAAAGGTAAAATTTTTTGATACTTTTATGGAATAAAGAGTTATTGAATTCCTTCTTAGGCAAGTAGCAACTTGATGGCAATTCTAGTTAAATGATTAATCCATTCATCTAGATATAATTTGTCTTCAAAATATTAACTAAATTCAATAAAGCAGTCAAATGAATCCTCAATAATATCAGAATGGTAACATTCTAAAAATTCTAAATATTTCAGATAATACTCTGATTCTTCTTAATGTTTCATACTTTGCAATGTAAATATGGCAAATGGAATATTATTTTATAAGTTTAATAAATTCAAACCTAAGATAACAAAACCATGCTTTAGTTATTTATTATTTAAGCCTTGTTGAAATAAAACTATGCTTTCGTTTTTTAAATAATATCTAAACTATTTATTCAATTTATTAGATCTAAAGTTTGTTTATTAGAGCCAATTATGTAGAGCTCTCATTTCATCTGATTTTGTAAAATGTAAAATTGAAGACTCATGATCTTCTGCTTATTTTGAAAGATTCTTTTATCTGATTCCATATACAACTTTTGCATAATAATCCACTTAATCTTTTGTTGTGGATGTTAGATTGGCAAGGACATTCTCATACTAATATTGAAATCTATATTTTAAGAATTAATAGATTAATTATTCATCTTATTAATTTTATACATTTTAATATGCCGATGTAATTGGTTTTAAATTACATAAATATGATTTTATTAGCTTTGCTAAGGTCTCAAATGGTGTCAAAATATATTCATATGCAATATCCATAAAAATCATTTGGTCATTTAAATTCTTTAATAATTTAGATGTTATGTGAATGATACAATATTGTGAAAAATCTATCATAATATCTCCAACAGGAAAAGAGAATTTAAATAAAAATTAGAGTGCTTCACTTATGTTTGATCTAGTTTAAGAGAATGGTATTTGATTAATCAAGTATTACTGTTATTCAATCAAATCAATAACAGTAGAATATTAATCCCATTCAAACTGTAATATTCCCATACAACAGAACATTCCTAAAACTATAGATTCTAATTATTAAAGTTTTTCTTTGGTTGTTAGGCTTACTTAATTCAACTTTGAGTTATTTATTAATTGTTGTAAATTAGTCTTTGACAATTTTCTTTAGGAAGCACATTAAATAGTAATTTCAAATATTTAATCAACATCGATATTCTTGGCTTGATTTATTAGGAAATACTATTCAACTTATAAGAAATAGTTATATTTAATTAATGAATAATTTTCTTCATCTGTCAATTGATTGTTCTATCTTTATTCTTTAATTTTTGAGATTAAGATAACTAGATCTTAATAATCACCAAAAGATTGACATAAATTAATGGCGTTTTAATAATTCAATTAATAAATTATTGTTCTCCAATAACCTAATCCTATTAATTATTTATAACATTCTAATCCAAAACTATTTAGTGAATGAAGTTATTCTTCGTATTTAAACTATAAATATATTGGATTAATTGATTCCAAAATATTAGTAAATGTTAATTAAGCAACAATCGATTAATCTAATAAATGTTTTCTTTTTAAATTATTTCCAATTATCCAATTTTCCAATTTAAAATTATTTTTAGTAATTGGTGTATATTATGATGCCAAGGAAATTAAATATCTACCTAAATGAGTAGATAACTTAAACTGATTACAAACATAAATACATAGTTTATAACTTTTAAAATGCTCTAAAATATCTAAAACAAAGTAAACAGATTCTATATCAAATTTCTCTAAATCATACAAGAAATTAATCATATGATCAAATTCTTTCTCATCTTAATTCCTAAATGATAATAATGCACTTTAGCTTTTTTAATTTTCTAAGAGATATTTAAGTTCATTTTCAAATTACTAGAATCTTTCTACTAAATGTAACATGATATTATTTTTGATAAATATATTTAATCTTGATTTTAAAAGTGGATCATTTGTAGGCTATTACATCAATAACACATTAGAAAATTGAGATTCTACATTTGATGATACAATAGATTTAATTAAAGATTTATTTTCTGGCTTAATCCATTCATCATCTGGATCATAAAAGGATAAATGATCAAATGAATCTTCTTTCAAAACTTGAAAAGATTATGAATCATCATTATTTATAACATTAATAATTTACTTTTCATTTTCTTGATTTTAATTCTATGCTTCGATCAAACTTTAATTAATAAGAGAATTTTCAACTTAAAAACTTTCAGTTTCATCATTAAGATTAATTTGAGTCTACTTCTACTCCTCTAATTATTCTTCTTTTTCAATATTTTCGACAATTTATTTTAAATATTTGGGAATTATAAGATTTAAAAACATCATCTTTTCTTCTGTTGTAAATTAATCCTTATTCAAATTTATTTAATTTAAAGACACATCCCACAGATTCTATTTATTAAAGCATTCAATTGATCTTCTAACTTCTCCTAATTCTGAAAAGATTTGACCTGCTTACTAGTATTATCCTGAGAAATAAGCTGATTCAGCCATTTCATTTTT
This sequence comes from Paramecium sexaurelia, assembly GCA_000733375.1. Lineage (NCBI taxonomy): Eukaryota > Ciliophora > Oligohymenophorea > Peniculida > Parameciidae > Paramecium > Paramecium sexaurelia. The sequence continues at coordinate 64,386 of JPFM01000171.1, forward strand.
ACAATTTAACTATTCATATAATGTAAAAGCCTTCTAATAGTTTTTTCCGGAAAAATAACAAGAAGCTGCTCTTTTAATTAAGTTGATTTCTTCAAATATCTATGCTGCTTAAATAAATAAGTAACAACTATTGATTGTATCATGTGTAGCTTAAGTAGCCAAATTATAAGCCATTGCTTTCTGTGCCAATTCAGTTTCAGAAGCTAATCTAAAACATTTATATGCTTATTCATAATTATTTTATCTAAGCATTCTATATCCCTGCTTCTTCCAATTAGTTTTGTTATCTATTGAAAATGAGAGTACAAATTAGTATTCTTAGATTTTTTACAATTAGGTTTCATGTATTATTTCTACAAAACCCAATTCTTCCCATAACTTCTAAATATAAAATCTATTTTATAAGGCTTAATCAAATATTATTAATCTCTTTCTGGGTCTAGTTATTGCTACATAAAGCTATTTTAATTCTTATAGAAGTGATAGATTAATTTGATTTTGATTTAATGGTGCCATCATTTATTTTTTCTTTGGATCGAAAAATTTTGGTTAAATCTTTGTCAATTCCATTTCATGTTTACTTAAACTTTTATGGTTTAAAAATGAATTTTTATTATCTAAATATATTTAAAATTATTATACTATTATTATTCCAATCATGTTTATCCATTTTTACTTTGACTATTTCTAATCTTTAAAGTAAACTCCATCCATATTCATCATCATCTCTCAGATCGGCAAAAAAGTTAAATAAAATAACATCGTCAAATTCTAAACCTTTTGCCTCATAAATAGTTAGAATTATAGCATTTTATAATTCAATTGGAATTCTTAATTTAGACTCCTAATCTTTTACAATAATTACAGAATTATAACCAAATTCTACGTTACTTTATTGGTTTTAATACTATTTAAACAAATAATTCAATAAGTCTTCATTTTTAATACTTTAAATAATGGTTGGTTTCTATCCTTGAAAAATTGACTTCTCCTTTTAAAGAATATCAAGATAATTTGGGAAAAATATTTCAAGTGCATTAACTAAAGTATTACCTAATTATAAAATCTAATTGCTAGATCTAAAATTATATGATAATCTAATTAAAGATGTATTATTTTCCTTAATACAATATTTTTTCTTTTTTGTATTTTTTTCATTTTCAAGACATTTTTAAATATCTTCAAACTTAAATCCAATCCCTTTAACTATGTTTTAAGCATTGTCTCCAGCTAAAAACAATTAAACTTAAGTCATTCTATTTAAAAGTATTAATAAAGCCCTTGGAACATCTTAAAGTTCATCAAGTATGATGTTATGCATATATTCAATAACATCATAGCAATATACTTATTAATAATTAATATGATTAATTAAATCAAGTAAGTCATAATATCCAAATTTTGATTTTAATTTCTCATAACTCAAAAACAGTTAAAAAATCCTACTTGCTTGATTAGATTAATTAGATTTGTAATAGTTTTGATATTCTTCTAAAGAAAGATGACGATTTTTAAATTGATATGCATGCTCATGTCCTTTTATTATATTAATAATATTTGACCAAACAATCACTGGACCAATTTAAATATATATTTACTTTTCACCCCAACTAATTTCTGATATAATTTTAGGCCAAAAAAATTCCTTAAAACATTCCAAAGTAACTTCCTTTAATTTATTATTATGATATATAACATCTTTTGAGTCTAGATCATTAATTTCTAAATTCAATTAATCTTAGAAATTATTATCATTAACATTCTAATTTAAAGATAATACTCCAAAATATTCATTATGCCATTAAGCTGATCTATGAATCTACTCTTTATTTTTAAAAAATGGATTTTGTAATTAAGAATCAATTAGAAATAATAATTTTCTTATTGTAAGAAATGCAGGAAAAGATTTAATATCTTGCATTGTTTAAAACTATCCCATCTCTTTTTCATATTAATCAATATCTTCTTCGTTTTCATTCTCATTATCAACTTGAATTTCAAATTAACTTTCATTTTCATCTTCCTCTCCTAACATATCCAAAATTTACACAGTGCTATCATCTAAATTCTCTTGTTACTAATTCTCAAACTTTTAACATTTGCTCTTTTTAGATAAATTCTCCTCAACATTTTTCACTATGTTTTCATATTTCTATTTTATTTATTATGCTAACAATGGACTTGATGTTAAAAATAAAGTCTTCAATTATATACCATTTTATAATTATTCATTATATTACATTTTGATTTTAGAATTAGATTCTTTATATATATCTAAATTCTATCTTAACATAAATATTGCATCAGTAATAAACAATTTCAACAATGAAATTGTTGTTTTACCTGTTCCACTTCTACCAATCAAAATTGTATCACCCTCTTAAGAGATTGCTTTAAATTACTCCATGTTGATTATGAACTTTTCACTCTAAATATTCTTTAGTAAATTTCTATACTATTAAAAATTAGGTGTAAATAAGTATTTTTTTAATAAATAGAATTAAGCCCTCATATCATTCTATTGTTACTCTCTTATTTTAATATTATTAATATTCGATTTTTTTATCCATCTTTACAACTTCTAGCTAAAAACATAATCTTTTGCTTAAAATTCTGGTATCTTGAAAGTTCTTGGAGCAGTCTAATAATACCCTTGACTATTATTCTTATCTCCAATTTTAACTTAATTGTATTTTAAAGGCTTTTTGCTTTCTTATATTACATTGAGTTAATCTTAAATGAAAGGATCTTATTCTTATTGATGTAGGATTTATTTTATGCGATCATGATATGAATAACTCTCTTGAGTTAAAAATATAATTGTTTCAACGTATTATAAAGTTTCTAATTAATTTTCTTAATCTAAAGTAAATTTTTATTTTGGAACAACTTACACAATTACAGATTCAGCTTATTCATATTGGTTAATAATTTAATAAAAGCTTTAATGAGGTAATATTTTAGAATAACCTTCAATTTTCTGGAATTTATATACATGATATTAAGACAATTCTGTAGTAACACTTTAAGTAAATTGAAAATCGCCTTATAATACCAATTTAACTAAATAAAGGATTGAAATTTAAGGTTGAGAGCGATAGTCATTCCAATATAGTTACTCAATAAAACTTTCTATAAAATTATTATTTATAAAATACATGTCATTTCAAATTCCCAGATTCTGTCTGGAAACAATAGATTCAGATCAAATTTATTTAATATATTTCTAATTGGACTTTATGTTATAGATATTAATGGTAATAAATTAGCATATTTATCTCTCTGTTAAGAGTTAGCATAATATTTTAAAAACTCAGGTATGAATTATTATAGAAAATCTATTGATGGCAAATCAAATTGCGAGTAAAAGTTGGAACCCAAAGTTAGAAGTCTGGATTTTTCACCTTTTTTCTTAATCTATTTCTCATGAGCACTCTCATATTTTTATTTCATTTTATCCTATATAAATAATTCTTTCATTTAATTGCTTATAGCAAACCATTTAAATTGGAAAAAAATTAAATTTCTGATTAGTTTTATTTAAAAAATATTCTTTACTAAAATATTGTATATCAAAAATATTTGGTTTAACATATTATGTCATATAAGATTCACATTTATTTTAAAGAATTATTATAATCTAAATCATAAATAAGTGCGTTAGTTGGTATTTTTAAGTATTCTAATTTTATATGATCAAAATACAATTTATCCTAAATACACTATACTAATAATGAATTTATAGAAATGTTACAAATAAATTAGAAGATTGGAACATTAGTTTGAATCTTGAGAATAATATATAATATAACATTTAGTTAATAATAATTAGTGTCAGAAATACGTCAGGAATAAATTTATCTATAAAAATAATGTATCTAAAAATAAATGGATTCAATCTATATTGGATAAATTCAATAATAAATACCATTTTACTATTAATAATAATCATAATAAATTAAATTTAATAAGCCTATGTTATTTTAGATCCTGATACTCTTTATAAATTAAATATAAGGATAAAAACTCTTTGAATTTGAACTTAATTCATTTGATATTAGACATCAAACTTTAGAATTCAAAGTCGTTTAGAAATACCTATAAATCGACTTAGGGTGTGATGTAGTTAAATAAAATTATCTTTTAGCTTAGTCCTTCTAAAATTTGGACTTCTTATGATTCGTAAAGTATAATAGTTAAACCAGAAGATAGAAAGGCTGCTGGATGTGATGATCATTATTTTTCACTCTGGATTTAAGATTTATAAACTGTAGATTTTTAATATACAATAAATGTTTACAATTTTTACACAAGACAATTAATTTAAGAGCTAAAATTTCTATATGATTAAAGTTATCATTATAAAGAATACCCTTAAGAAAATATTGCCACTTATAATACTGTATATGATTCGAAAGATTTTATAATTTCATTATCAACCAAGGCTTTTGTATATGTTGAGATATTCTAATCTGAATTTTCTATGAAAGAATTAACAATAAAATAAGTGAATCCAAATAATTAATACAGAGATGTGATATCAGATGTTGAATTTTGGTTCTACGATATCTTTGAAGCCTAACCTGGGAATTATTATTATAGAATTGAAGATTAATCAAAATTTTAAATTAACTTTTTTTTCAAAGTATGTAATAAATTTAACATAGTATCAAATACTCACAGACAAAACTAAACCTGATATTTATTAACTAAAACAAAGTTAAACTCCAACAGCTAAATACAAAAGGAATAAAATCTTTTTGAATATTCCTTCACTTGACCATTATTACTAGTCAATTTATTACAAAGTTATGATAACATCTTCATATAATGCTAGTACAAAAATTGCACGTTCATTTGGAGATGAAGAATTAATGAATAAGTAAAATTTGACAAATGACTATGTCCTATATTATTATGACTCTCATTAATAGGTTGCTACTGACTATTCAGATTAATTTAGAGAGAATGTTTAAATTTACGTTTTTGGCTTTATTTAACATCCAAATTTCAATTAAACAATTCCTTTTAATAATGTGTATTTGGCAAAAATAGAGAAAGACAATCATAAATTAATATATATTTTACCACCAACGATTGTACTTGCTTTTGCTATAGTTTCTATTCTATTTGGTTATTACATTTTCAAGAAAAAATCTAAATCAATGCAATAAGACCCATAAAATTAATTATGGAACCAAAAATTGATCAAACCTATAATCATTGGAAATATTTAATGAAAATTTATTTATTTCATTTTATGAATTTAAAAAATTCTATCTAACAAGAAGTAATATTATTTTTAAAGGAATCAAAAATATATTGATTTTATGAATCAATTTCTTTAAATCCTTTATTTTTTTTAGTAATTTTTATTCTAAATTATACATATAATTTTTCTTATCATTTTCTTTCTTTTTTGCTAATCAATACTTCTACATGAAAAAAGAATTTGATTTAAACAAAGTCTTGTTAATGGAACCATTATTAGAATAGATTCAAATTGAAATGTAAAATATATGAAAAGAAATAATTATTTTAAAATTTTTTCATGAATATACAGATTCAATAAGTATTTCATTTCTTTTATAGTTAGCCATTTACACAAATTGTAGTTGGAATAACAAGAAAATCTGATCTCTTATATACGAAAGATATATCTTTAGATGGTAAATTACAAGGAAATAATTAAAGTACATTCATTATAAATGATAATAGTATTTACTATAGGGAGATCTCCAGAAAATGACTTTTAATTTCCTAGTGATAGTTTAAGTTAAATTCATTTTGGAATTGATTATTCCCCACTTATTTCAAGTAATAAAATAATCAAACTTACAATTAGATTAATTAGAAGGTATTAATTTGGATTAAAATATAATTAATAACGTTTATTAATTTGCAGCTCATGAGAAATAGAAAATAAAGATTAAAGACATAAGTAATATATAGGGAACTCCAAATTTAATTAAAATAAAAAAAAAATAATGTGAGAATCAGACTCTGATTAAGGAAAGTACATTTGTTCTAGGATAAGAATGTAAAATAAAGGTAGTTTAAAATCAGCAAATGTTTGGAGATTTTTTAGAAAAACCAGATTTATTTAAATTTGCTTAAAAAGCCAAAGTATTAGGTTTACCACAAGGTATGTAAAACATTTTTGATCAAATGTTCAAATAAAGAATTAGTGGAAACTAATTTAATGATGCCCTTAAATCGAATGAACTAGAGGCTGTAAATTATTAATATTAATAATTATTAAGGAAGTTAGGGCTTCATAACTAAAAAGCTGTATTTATTTGAGAACTAAATCTGATAGTAGTAGAGATTCTTGGAGATATTTGTTGGTTGAAAATGATATAAATCAATTTAGAGTTGGAAGAGCTGAATTTTCAGATATAAAATTTGAACCAAAATCAGTTTCCTTAAGACATGCAACAATAAGATATATAAATAACAATTGGATAATAAATGATGGTTAAAGAATATAAGATGAAGATACGTAGATAGAGGGTTCAAAATACAAAACTTGGTTAGAAATGGAACATGGAAAAAGCTACTACTTAGATAATAATCAAGCAATTAAAGTTTAAGATTTATTAATTGAAATAAAATATGGTTGAAACAAAATTAATAAAACAAAAATTATTAACTTATTTTAATTTAAAATAAAATTTCTTTTATAATGGGACTTTTGAAAATAATCAAAAAAACAAAGGAAAGAGAAAAAGAGATGAGATTATTAATCTTAGGATTAGATAATGCAGGTAAAACTACCATTCTGAAGAAATTCAATGGGGAAGACATATCTTAAATTTCACCTACATTAGGTTTCAATATAAAAACCCTTAGTTATAATGGATATAAACTAAATTGTTGGGGTAATATATAGGAATTTCTAATATAATAGATGTTGGTGGTTAATAGACAATAAGATCATATTGGAAGAATTATTTTGAATAAACAGATGGACTAATATGGGTAGTAGATTCGACGGATAAGGCTCGTTTAGATGATTGCAAAAAGGAATTATAAAGTTTATTGAAATAAGAGAAGCTGATAGGAGCAACTCTCTTAATATTTTGTAATAAATAAGATGTTCCCAAATCATTGAGTTTACAATAAATAAGAGAGTATTTGGAATTGGATTTAATTCAAACGAGACATTGGGGAATTATAGCATGTTCAGCAGTAACCGGAGATGGTTTATTGGAAGGAATTGACTGGATAGTAACAGACATTTCAAGCAGAATTTTCATGATGAATTGATAAAATAATAATTATGATTATTGTATTGCTATTATTACTTTTTGATGTAAATGCAGATTGGTACCACAGCACTTTGGCATTTACATTGGCTGCAAATAATTATCAATAGCATTTGGGAAAGGATAAGCATGTAAGTAATTAACGAAACAGGTTGTTTTAGATTTCTTTACTCCTTGGTGTATATATTGTCAACACATGGCAGGGGAATTCAACCAAGTGTTTGAACACTATTAAGAAACGAGACCAGATATTTTGATAGCTAAAATGAATTGCGATGAATAACAGAATCAGCATATTTGTCATCATTTTGGAGTACATTCATTTCCTACAATATTGTATTTTCCTCCTGGATAGGACAGACCAACTTCTTAATTTTAAAATCACAGAAGATATGATTTTTTTGTATAATGGATTGATTCTTTGGCTTAGATGTCTGAAGAGACAAAACAAGAAATGCAATAACAGAAATTGGAGAAAATGCTAAAAGAATAAGAAGAATAGGAATAAAGATTAAGAGAGATTATGGAATTAGAGAAGTAGAAGTAGATTGAATTAGAAGAGCATTAAAGGAAATAGGAAGAAGAGATAAGGATTTCTTAATCCATTCAATAACAGATTACAGAAGCAAATACTTTTATTGAAACAATTAAAGGAATGGAAAAAGAGATTCATACTTTATAATAATAGACAGCAGAATTAAATAGTAAATTGACTCAAATTAAGAAGATCCCAAAAGTAAATGTAAATCATGCCTTGGTGTTTGCAATTATAGGCTTCTTTTTTGGAGTCGCTATGACTTCTTGTATTTGTTTATATCAAAAAACAAGTCATGGAAATACAGAAAAAGGAATTTGATATATGTCATCATCTATTAAAATAATTAATTTCTCATATTTTATTAACTACAATATTTTTTTCTATATTATTTAATTATTATATATATATATATATATAATTTATACTGTTTTAATTATATCATCTCTCATTAAATCAATATGGCCATTAATATAACGACAGCAAGTTATTAAGCAAATGATGCTTCGACATCAGGTATTTCAGTTACACCAGTAGTAATGGCAGTCTAATAATTATTTACTAAAATTAATTACTCCTTTTAAAATCTTTCGACCATTCAGATTTTAAATAGGTCTGTTATTATGTTTAATAGGAAATAGAGTAGAATCACTAAGATAATCTTCGAATTATTTCAATTAGGTTGGTGAAATGGGAAGAGGCGATTAGAAAACTACCCAATTAACAGTTTATGAACATGGAAGAGTGGTTAAACTTCCATTATAATGATAATAGGTATGGTCAGACATTTTGGAAAAGAAATCACTATTTTATAATTAACATAATTACTTTAAATCAAAGGATTCTACTTCTCCAGTAGCATTTGAATCAAACCATGGTTTAAAAGCATCATAATCAGTAGCAGTTGAAGATGATTAAAACATCAATCCGAACACAGTTAGTTTATTTTTCACTTTATTACAATCTTATTCATCGTCTTAAATAGCCTATAGAGAAAGTAAAACTGTTTACTTAATGAACAAAATGAATTTCCAAATCGTAATATTTTCCATCTATAGTATGTTCAGATGGTGTATGAACATGGAATTGTTTAGCATAATACCTATAAACTGAACCAGAAGCATCAGTTACTTCTATTTGGGAGTATTCTCCTTCATACTCTTTTGTATATGGTTCTAAAATTATTTTATAAAAATATTACTGTTTGCTTCTTCATATCCAACTCCAGCATCTTTGCTTTTATAATTAATTTGAGGTTGAATAGCTTCTTAGGTTGTTCCACTAGTAGTAATATCAATAGGTGATTAGAAACTACCTCCACAAGTAACTACAAGATCTTTGTTTTAATTAATTATTATAATACCTTCCCAAGAAGCAGCGTTAGCATAACTCCATCCAGTAGCTCCAAAATCTGCTGCCGAAACTCCGTCTGCATAAACCGTATCAGGAAGAGAACAATAATCTCTAGTGACTGCACTTTCAGTTGATTCGGCTGCACTCAATATAAACAACTAAGCAAAGAATCCAAAAATCATGATTTAAATAAATTAAATTAAATGAATTAATCATCCATTTGTTTATAATAGATTCATTAAATATTATAATTTATATTTTTTATATAATTTTCACTTAGTTTGTTAATATGATTCTGAATAAATTAATTGTTAATTATTATTAACAAAAATATGATGAAACAATAATAAATAATTACTTACTTTGACTTAAAGATCGAATACATAATTTCTCCTTTTCCAAATCTTAGAATATAGTATATTTTAATTATTAATTATCTAAATTTATCATTCTATTTCTATCCTATTTTATTAAAGCATGAGGTTTATTTAAGTTAAAAGTAAATATTATATGATAATTATGATTATATTAACAATTCTATATATTTATAATGCAACATATCCTATATATATATATAGGATTTATCCATAAATGAATAAAATTCAACTTGATAATTCTACTATACATCAATAATTTATTTACGATTGAAATTGAGTTGAAATATTTCATATAAATAATTTTTGACTTCTAATTCACATAAAGAGAATATTTTAAATTTAATTGCTTATTGTAAAATTATGATCTGCTTATTCTTGTTTATCTACTTCATTTTCATTGTCTTATTGATCTAATTCTTCTTCATGTTCCTCTTCTATATAAATCTCCTCGCTAAATCAGTTTTTAGAATTTTTAGTGTCTTGACATAAATATTTATTTATTTTAATAGAATCAAATGGATTGTTCAACTTCACCTTATTCAAAATAATTGGTTTCTTCTGTAGTTTCAACTTCTGATTCTGTTGTAGTTTCAACTGTTTGTTCAGCATTAGTCTGTACATCTTCTTCAGTAACAGTCTCTACTGGTTATTCTAGGGATTCTGTTTCTTCACTTTCTGATTCCTCTGATTCGCTTCCAAATTCGAAATCACCAGATTCGGGTTCTTCTTCAACTACAGGGACTTCGACTGGTGTGGCAACTCCGCTTACTAAATCATCAACATATTATTAAAAGTTATTTTCTTTATCACCATAAAGATCAGTCAATGATCTTGTTATATTATATGTTAATAGATTTACCTTTTATCAAAATCAACTGTCTTATCAAATACTCCATCTTCAACAAAATCATCGATTCTTATTTTATAAGTTTCTCCAATTTTATTAAATGCATTTTAATATTCTACAACCAATTAAGCTACCAAATCTTTTTATTCTAAGAAACGTGCTTGTCTTGATTCATTATGAATGATCTATTCACTTACATGATTTTTGAATTCTTTTGTTTCTTCAATCTTTGAATTAATTCCACTTTCGCAAGAATCTAATTCTCTTTATTTTTATTAGACTGTTTCTTCTGGTGAATCTCCCCAAGCTTCATTAAGTTTTGCTACTTCATTCTCATACCATGCTATTTCTTATCTAAGTTAATGTAAATAATCAGCAATTCTAGAAGTCGAAAGGATCTATAAATAACTTTTTATTATGTTTTACTTCATCAGTCTAACTTGTATTTATTTTTGCTTTGATTGATTCCTCAATCTAATCCAGTAATTACAATAATTCTTATCTAACTGGAGTTATTGCTCTTGATTTGCTTACTGCTTAAAGTGAATTCAATAATTCATTATCATCTACTTCTCTACTTAGTGTTTCTAACATAACTGAAAAATTTTAAATCTCAGCAAATGAACCATAATTCTAAATGGCTCTTCTTAAAAACTCAATTAAATTAAGAATATATTTGCTTGATTTTATGAAATTCAACCAATTCTTGCTTTGTTAACAACGAACCTCTTCTAATACTTCAATTCTACGATTATCCTTCAATATCTCATTTCTAAAGTATGCTGTATCATCTCCATGTAGTTCTATTTATTATTTAAGTAAGGCCAAGTCATCAGACATTACCATACAAGTATTCTAAAGATCATAAAGTTATTGCTCTTTAGAATCTACTTGATCCTTTAATTATTGCTATTCAACTTCATTCTCATAAATCACTTGCTCATATTACTATTCTGTTGTAGCCAGAAGTTGCTCCAATAGTTCAACTCCATCATCTATTACATTTTCTGTTCTCACCTATAATTCCAACAATAGTTTAGGTGATGTAATGCTAGTGCTCAATGCTAAGCTCACAATTATTCCTAATATGAATAGCTATTTCATCTAAAAATTAATTAATGATTATCCGTTTTAAATAATCTCATATATATTTTATCATTATTCACATACATATATATATTTTTACAAACTAACAACAAATATTCATGTCCCTTTCAATATTAAATATTATAAATCACAAATCTCCTCCCTATAATTATTTTTATTTTTTTTATATAATCAAATCAAATTATAATCATTCATTTCATATTCCTTTTTAATAATATTATATCTTTAATTTTCTTATTTTTTATTTTTCCTAAATTCATCAAAATATTCAAATCTATTTTATATACAGAATTATATATAATATCCCTTTGACTAAGAATTAATTTTTTACTAAAACCAATAATATTGATTTTTTTAATTATAATATCATTCTTGAATGATTTCATCATTCAAAGACTTGCTTTCCAAACTTTTCAGGCTAGACTTTGCTTCCTGAATTTCTTAATTCACCTTCGTGATTTCTTCTTTGTATTACTTGATTTTATTCTCTTGCTATAAGATGATTAACGAATTTTAATTACCTTCAATAAATCATCAACAAGATGATTAATTCTTTTTGCATGCTCATGAGTTTTATAGATTATTTCAATAATATCAAAAATTTTCACTAGTACTTATTAAAGTTCCTCTGGTTTATTATGTTATTCTAAAATTGTCTTTTTTAAATTTAACAAATATTTAGTTTTTTCTCCTTCAAGAGCTGTTATATGAACAACACTCTGATATCCCAAACGATTACGAAGATCTTATCCATTATTCTTCTCAAGAACTTATTTCTATATTATTGTTATATCAATTTCTTACTTTAAAATCAGACCAATTATACATGTCAGGATTCTCTTTATACAATATAAGCATAAACCATCGAAATAAACTATGAATTGGATTATTATTGTCTTTAGCTGAAATTTTCAACTTTACTAATAAATAAGCATTATTATTGTACATAAGTCTTATATCTTTAAAGCATCAGCTACTCCCCTTCTAATAAGGGTTTGCACCTTTATATTCTATTTTTCATCCTCAATTTCTTATTTGATTTAAAATTCAGGATTTTCAAGTGTCAGCTGTTTTCTCTTTTTACGTCCCAATTCAAGACTTTTATTAAGGTCTTCTTTCAAACTGTTAGTATCAAGATTTTCTAAAGATTAAGAGAACCCTTAGGAATTAGTTTCTGTTTAAGCTCTTTGTTAAGAATAGTCGATTGGTACATCCATTTCTAAAAATAATTTTTAATAAATTAAGAATTAAATACAGTTAGCCCTTATAATTATTACATTCTTAATATAACCATAATTTCTAAAAATAGAAAAATTGAATCATTATTTTAATCAATTAATCTCATTAAACCTATCTTAATACAACCTTCATATTTAATTCCATATAATTAAATAATTATTTTTAATGTAAAACATTTTAAAATATATATATATATACATTACATGTGTGTATAAATAGAAATATAAAATATAAAATTTCAGGTATTATATGAATTAATTATTATAAAACTATTCTCAAACTATCCTAACATTGATCTAAAAAAGTTAGATTTATAAAATTTTAAAATGATTAGTATTATTTGTTGTTTTAGGATTTGTTAAGTTTATGATTAATATATAAATTTGATAACATAAGAGTTTAAGGAGAAGATAATTCCTTATTATATAAATAAAATTTGTTATTTTTGATTTAAAAAATAAAATTAAATATTAAAATTATTTTTAAAATGTTTATAATTAAAGAATATTAATAATTGAAATATTTAATTTTGATAAATTAAAATAATATAGTAATTCTTTATATTTGGTAATGCTAGGTAAAGAATAAGAGCTGATTTAAAATGATGATATTAAGAAAGTAATTAACTAAAGAAAGAAAAGTTTAAATTAAAAGGAATAAAAAAAAATAAATCCTTCTGAATAAATTGAACCTATAGAAACAATTTTGGATTCTGCATTTTATAAAGTCGATGTTATTGAATTAGCTAAGAAATTAATTGGTAAGATTATAGTGAGATAGTTACCTTAAGGAGAGGTAAGAGCTTTGATTGTTGAAGCAGAAGCTTACAAAGGTAATTGAGATAATAAAACAAAGCGCCGGAGGATAAGGCATGTCATGCGTATAATAATAAGAAAACTGAGAGGACACAATATTTTTGGCAAGATGGCGGACATTTGTACATATATTCAATTTATGGAAATAATTATTGTTTAAATATTACTGCAGCTACAAAGAATGATCCTGAAGCTGTTCTTATTAGAGCGATTTAACCTTTAAAATTTGAAATAGTTAAAGAAATTAGAAAGATTAAATCTTTTAAATTATAGGAGTTGTCTAATGGACCTGGTAAATGCGGAGAATGCTTATAACTTGATAAAAGTCACAATGGATTAAATTTGTGTGATAAAAATAGTGGTATGTATTTAATTGATAATGCAACTAAATATGAGATTGGAATATCAAGTAGAATAAATATAGATTATGCAGAAGAATATAAAGATAAACCTTGGAGATTTTATATAAAAAATAATAGTTTCGTTTCAAAAAAAGGATGATGATTATTATTATTTTGATTATAATGTTATTATATTCATGCATCTAAGTATTCTTCGTCTCCTTAATTATATGATTATTAATGTTTGGAAAATCTCTTCAAGATGTATGAAATAAATGCAAGACCCAAAATTATAAAAATAATTCCATTAACCTTAAAGATTTATATAGAAATATATCAATACCAACAAAAATACTTCTAAAAAGAAGTAAAGAACAGGAGCTTCAACTGAACAATCATTTTAAGATGAATAGAGTTGGTATCCATAAATTAATAAAAAGGCTATATAAATGGCAAAACAAATATCTAAAAAATTGAAGAACAAGTTTATTGCAGGATTTTTGTACCTATTTTAATTAAATTATCAACCTAGGGATTAATGTAATCAATATATAAGTTCCCCATATTATTAATCCATAGAAAACCAAATGTATAAACAAAGCTAAATTCTAATTGCATTTCTGATCAATAAATTAAGTTTCTATTATGCCTGATGCACTAAGAAATATCAATGTGTAGAAGAAGTGAGCTCCTTCACTAGCTTTCAATTGTTTTTTAGCTTCAATTTCTTGCATTTACGATAAATAAATTTATTAAAAAGAAACTAATTAATTATCATTCCTGCTTGAAAAGAAGATAAATATAATCAAAAGTAGAGAATTAGTCATCTAAAAAACCATCTATGCTATTATATTAATATTTATTATAAAGCTAGACTTAAAATAATCATTTCTTTTCTTTTTCTTCTTTTTTTGAAGTGTTTCTAAAATCAGCATTAAAAATAGGGAAGGATTGTTTAACTCCATATCCCCAATTAACATTATCAATAGGTTCTCTCCATCCTATTTCTGCAGAACTTAAAAATTATTAATTATTTTGATTACCTTATAATTGGAAGTTGGAATTGATCTTTAACAGTATTATGAGTACCCTTTTTATGAGGACAGAATCCCTTATCTTTCTTACATTTCTAACAATATTCATTCTCAACAATCCCCAATCTGTCTAATGGATGCTAACAGTTACGATTAAATCTTACAGAATATGCTACAGCTGTACTATTATCTGTTTTTCCTGCATCTTTCTTAAACATTCCAACATAATTATTATTTTAAGAGAAGTATGGTTCTAATTTTTCTAAATCTAATTTTGTTTTCGGGCCTAGAATTTTCTTTTCTTTCTACATAATTAGGTTCATATATATACGGCATCTTGCTATCTATATGTCTCTGTTTATTCGGTTGTTTCATATTTAGATCTTCCACCTTTCTATTGACCTTTAGTTTCTTTTGGCATTTAATAAAATAATTAATAAGGAATTATGTTGTTTCAAAGCGAATAAAATTCAAGAAAAACAGCCATTATTATAGAGTATATATTTATTTGAGATAAACTACATATTAATAAAAAATACCAATACATACATTTTATGGAGATACATATAATTTAATAGAAATAATATAATAAATGTAAATGTAAATGCCTGGAGGTAATGGACATCTAAATGATAATCTTAAATTAAATGAAATTACATATATAGGAGCGCATAATTGTGCTATGTCGAAAAGTTATGGTTGGTTTTATGCATAATAAAATGTCACTATTACTGAATAATTTGAAAAATATGGAGCTAGACATTTTAAAGTACCTTTGCATTGGTATACTTAAGGTTCTAATTCTGAAGTAATTATATATATTAATAAATGTACAGATAGTAGTAGCTCATGAACCTGATGGAAAATCTAATTGCAAATTGACTATGTTGTAGAGAGTTTTAAAAAAGCCAGAAAAAGCAAATATTCGTTTAAAAGAGATTGTAGATCTATCTTTTAAAAATCCAAATGAAATTATTATTTTAAAAATTGAAAGCAAACTATTGTAGAATAGTGATGCAAATGGAACAAAAGGATGGGATCCCTAACTTGGAGGCATTATGTTACATAGTTTGTTACATGAAATAAGAGCAGATTAAAGAGCTATTAAGATTATATAAGGTGAATAGATTCCAACTTTAGGGTGGTGCAGAAAAAATCAAAAAAATTTATTGATTACAATAGAACCAAAAGAATAAATTATTGGAGAATTAACAAACTACACATATTATTCTTATTTATTAAGTGCATAAGTAGATTGGGAAAAAGATCCTTTGGAAGATGTAGCTAATGGTGATATAGCAAGAGGTAAAATAAATCAGTAAACTGGTTATATCTTATCTCCTTTTCTAGAAATTCATTTTTGCCCGGAGAATTCTTTTAAGTACTTTATTAATTATACAAAAAATTAAGGCCTGATTCCTAATATAAAAAGAAGTATAATGCTTACAATCATGTGAGAAAGAGATTTCTATAATTTTATTTTAATTGTTTGAAAATGCCAAACTTTTTAATAGCAGATTTCGTAGATCAAGGAGGACTATCAGATATTGTTGATGATATTAATTTAATAATAAGTTCTAATGGTGAATTCTTGCCAGAATTATTTGAAGTATTATGATTATAAATCTATTTTCAATCACTTTCTTGAAATTTTATCGAGTTCAATAGAAAGGTAGTCTTATATTCCAAAATCTTCTTATAGATGTACTACTCTATTAATCTATTCTATATCTTTAAGTTATATTATAATTTTTACCTATTTACTATAATGGATTCTAATTTGAATCTAATTAAATCTTCGTTAAAACACCTAATTTATCATAAATGATTTAAAAATCGAGTTTTTGTGTCCTACTTTTTTATAAAATTTTAATTTAATCTTTTAACATAATATTTTATTTCCCAAAATTTTTCATTAAAATAACACCATAATCTAAAATCAAATTATTTGTAAGTTTATGGTATAATTATGTAATAATTTAATTTAAATCTTTATAATTCTTTGATTGCTTTGATTCTTCTCTATATAAATTTAGAATAGACATAAGAGATGTCAAATCATTTTGTTTAATTAAAAGATCTTCCATATCACTATGAATCATTTTTATAAGAGAATATGCATATTTAATTTATGTAAATCCGATAAGTCCAATATATTGCATAATTATTAAAATATGTAAATCTTAAAGATTATATTTTGATTTTAATTGGTTTCTAACATTTTCACACAATAAATATTTATGATGATAAATATTCAATAATTTATAAATTCTATCAAATTTAGTTTTAAAATTCAATTAAATCTAATTTTATATTTAATATTCAGTCAATCTAAGATTATCAAAAATAGTATTCTAATCTATTTAATAAGGATCTTTTAATATTTGTTGCTATTGTAATTCTTCAAAATTTATTCTATCAACTGAAGAGTAGACAATCATTCTTTTTAATAAATTTTCTATTTAATTTCCATATTTGCCAGGGATGTTCTTACATTTAAAATTTAAAGTCTCAATTTATTAAAAAAACTTAATTTAATCAGGTCCCTCTTGGAAAGGAAGTTTTTCTTAAAATACAATCTAATAAAAGATTAAACCATATGAATAAATGTCACATAATTCTGAAAATTATTGTTGATAATAGATTTCAGGAGCTAAGTAATTCCAATTTCTTATAAAAGTAATATTGGCATTTTTTTAGAAATAATTAGATTATAAATTTTATTGATTAAAACAATTCTCTTTTAAAATACATGATAATCCAAAGTCAGCAATCTATAATTACTAATTAAGATAATACTTTGTATATCTTTAACTTCTTTTCATTTTTTTTTATTACTTTAATTAATATATTTTTAGGTCTAATATTCTTGAGTATTATATTACTCTCTTTTAAAGTGCATGCTCCATTTGTAATTTATTTAATCATTTCTAATTAATCATCTCTACTAAACCAATTAGGTTGTATGTGATCAAATTCTTTTTGTAAATCGTAATCACACAATTCCATGAAAATGTAAAATTGAATTGGATTATCAATAACCTACTTAATTTATATAATATTTTCAGATTTAATATTCACTAATTTTTAAAAAACTGAAATCACATTTTCATTTATTTTCTTTAACTCATTATCAAATTCAGAAAAATATTTTTTTTCAATTATTTTCACGCAGTAATACGTTGAAGGTTAAGTTTAGAGATAACATCTTAAAATCTTTCCGTAATTTGTTATCCCTATAATAATTTAATTTTCAATAATCCAATCTCCGATTTTTTCATTCTCTTAAAATTCCATAATTTTTAATTAATTTAAAATATTTTAATAAATTAATTGATTAATTAAATTACAAAATATCAAAAATGATAGATTCTAACATTAATTAATAAGATTTAACAAAGACAACGTTCTTTGAAATAATAATTTTAATTTTACTTAAATTTCAAGAAATTAAAAATGAGTATAATATCCTTTATTCAGCTATTTGAAATTTATTATTACTACATATATATTTTATTTATATAAGAGTTTCTTTTTAATATAATATTTTATACTTTATATAAAGTGATGATCATTTAACTTTATCTTACAGCTTTTCTTCGGAATTCTAAATTACCTCTTTAGGTTATAAGAAATTTTCTTGCTCAAATTAAGAATCAAATTCTTAATGAATTTTATTGATTTTATTATTATATTCACTCGCAGGAGTTTCAACACTAAGTATAAATAATATATAATACTATCTATAAAATGCAAGTGGTTTAGATTTATCTTATCTCCAATTAATTATACCTTAATTCACTGTTTTACTTAGTTTAGTCCAATACATTCTAGCTGAACGATTCAAATTTGTATGATTGATTAAATAGGGTCGAAGACGAGGATTAAGTTATAGATGAGGATACATTTGATTGATTTTATCCCTAACTTCATCAAGTTTTGGTGCTAATTCTTTTAATTTACCTTCAAAAAGAGTTAAAAAGAATAACAATAAGAAAATAGCATTTAAAATAGCGATTACAACATAGCCAGCATAAGTTAAGCCAAAGAAATTGATGTCGATAGTTCTATAAAGAAATACTCCTACTACCAAGGAGAGAGAAAGGACTACAGTAGATAGTTAATCTAAATTATTTATCACTCTTGAATTATAAGGATTAAAATGAGTGCTTAATCCATAATAAGCATAAACTACAAAGAAAGAAAGTATTCCCTAAATTAATAATTAAGAATTTTTACTTTAATAATGACTTCTTCTTGGAAATAGCAGATTAAAACACTAATAAGGGATCGATAGAATATTTTAAAGAATTCCCAGTAATATCTGTTTCTCCTATATTCATGATAGAAGAAACCCCAGGATTAACTAAAAATAAAAGAATCTAATTTCATTTGTTGTGCTCCTTAGTAACAACCATACCAAAATGCAACTGGTAATATAATTAACCAGACTAGTAATCCAGGAACACCAAAACCAGCTATCCATTAATCATGTTTGAAAGTATCATATCGATAAGACACATTGGCCATTACATATTAATTTCCTGAAATTTAACGACTTGATATCAATGTCATAAACTCCATAATATAGTTAGGTTGTAAGAATAGGAACAAATAAATTGCCATAGTATATATAAACTGAACCTTGAATTACTCTTTACCAATTGCAACCTTTACAAACATAATTATAAGAATGCCAACTATGTAAATGGCTTACATGATTAATGACCAAATTATACGAAAATATATTAAATCTATGCCCCATGTGTCTTCTTCTAAAAAGCAATCTAGAGCATTTCCAACAGTTTTTGCCGGCATACTGACTGTATTAACAGAATCTATAGCCTAAGTGGGAATTTCAATTTAGAACCCACTTAGAATAGACAAGATTTAAGTGTGATTGTTAAGAATCTTCATAAGGACTGCCACATTGCCACTTGCTGATTAAGATGATGCCCATCCTAAAGAAGCAAAAATATCATAAAGAATACAATTTTCCATTCTTTCTTTATTTGCTTAAACAGAAGAGATAGTAGTAAACAAAGTATATATTGACAAGAACACAATCATAATAATGTTTCTGGTTTTGTCCTAACAAGTACCACATTCATATTTGGCGGAATTACTATATTTAGTACCCCAAAAAGCACCATGAATATCACATTCTTCGCATAAAGCTCCTATTGTTCCTTCAACACAAAGATCATTACCAACATTATATCCTCCAAGACAATTAATAGGTTTATTTTTGCATTTTTCAGCTTAATCATTTAAATGATCCGGTCTCCAATATTAATACTTCAAACTAATTTTATTTCTCACTGTATAATTCATAGATCCTTCATCGATTTATTTACAAATTCCTTTGTATACCAATACAAATTAACCGATAGGACAAGGTGTACAAGAACCTTATTAAGGATTAAATGCTTCTCCTCGGTCACATTCAACAGATCTGACTCTGGCCTATAATGTATATCCTATATCAAATCCCATTAATTGATAAGGGTATTCATCATAATGACGAGGAATATTTACAAGAGAACTATTTAAAGTAACATCTAAGGTGACATTTTGATAAGGATCAAATAGAATTTACAAATTCGAATAAACAAATCCTTAAGAATCTAAATTGAATAGTCTAAGAGACTCTCCTTATATAGCATTAGTATTATTCGAAGACATATTAGATTATGCATCAAATTAATACTTCATGATTTAATCATTTTGATTTAAGAAAACTAATAAAACTGTCTGGTTCTCAAAATCTGACATTAACTAACCACTTTTGATGACCAAAGGATAATGTAACCAACCAGTGTTACTATTAAGATTACTTGATTATTATAAATTGTCATTAATGAGTATTCCTAAATGAGTAGGATACCCTGCAACATCATCTCCAAACAATGAAGCGTAATTCTATAACATAGTATTACCAGTTTTATTCCATAAATTGATTCCACTCTCTTTCACTCTTATAGCTCCACCTATACTAGCATTATTCCTGAAAAATACACTATTAGCTAAATTAATTCTTTAATAAACCACCTTACCATTTTTAGGTATGGCTTCATAATAAATACAACCACCTTGTCCACTTACTACTAGTTATGTGCAATAAGTATTTGTAATATTAACTGTTAATCCATAAATTGACAAAGCTCCTCCATGAACTGCCTTAACATCTTAAACATTCATTGAATCAACTATAACATGAGCCAAATAAGATGGTGACGGTACTACATAATTGAAATCTGCAGGTTAAGCAGTCTCTTGTAATAATCTCCTTCTTCTTCTAGTTTATAAGCCAGTTAATTTCTAAATGTTTTCTAAAGTTAGAGATGAAGCATATCCAATATTTATTCTTTTGTCTTCATCAGTTAATATCTTCTAATATTATGTTGACGATATCATATAGCATCCATAATACCCAGCTTATGAATTTGAACATCTACAAACACTCATTTAAACTAAAGATCTTAGTAAAGTGTTAGATACTCTCATTACTTAAACCAACCCTCCATAACACTCTTGACATTTAACTCGGTTTATAAATAAATTCTTTAATAATAAAGGAGTATTGGCTGTAATTTGATCAATTAGCATCATTGCTGGATTTATAACATATTCTGGAAAATCAATCCGTGATAATAATATTTTACAATATGCGCTTTATTCATTTGTGAGTTTCTCATCTGTACAAGTCACATTAACTTTCATTGATGAAATATTACGGAATTGGATTGAATCTATCACAATAGGATTCATCAATGGTTCCAATATCTCTATATAGGGACGGTATGATAATAATCCATGTTAGGATTCAATTGTATTAATTCTAATTAGACTAGGGTTTAATAATGAAATCAAACCATAAAAAAATAATCCTTCACTATAAATATCTTAAATGTCAAACTAACCATTATCTTATTCCACAGCAGCTAATCTCTTAATAAATAAAAATTCCTCAATTATTTAGAAATTGGTTAAATTGCTAAAGAAATCCAAAGCATTCGTATAATTACCAGATATTTTCACTTCTGATAATCTTGTCTTTTGAACTTATTAAGTTCTGTCATCAAACTTTACTTTTATTGCTGTACCACTTAAACCATAGCAATTCGATATTTGTGAATTTTTCAATGTGAATAGTTATTCTCTATCTGATGCAATCAAATAGATTCCTCCTCCATCTGCTCTGGCTATACAATTACTCAAATCCATATTTTCCATTTACAAATTCAATGCTGAATATAATGAATCAACATAGATACAACCACCTCTAGAAACCACTGCACCATTCATAGGAGTATATGCATTCTTAATTATTACATTATTCATATATCCTTGACCTTCCTTTAAAGCCTTAAGGTAAACAGCACCTCCAACTTTACCAGATGAATTAGTAAATTAAGAATTTAATAATTAAACATTATAGCCAGATACATACAAATGTCCTCCTTCTGCAATCTAATTTATATCATAAGTATATGGATCTTGATCAATTAATTCATTCGGATTATAATTACTATTTATCATTGTAATATTATTAACTGTTTATATTCCACATTCTAAATACAATACAGCTCCAAATCCACTTACAAAGTTATTCTTCCAAAAAGAGTTCTATAGAATTAGAGACCCTACTACACTTCTAATTAAAAATGTTGGATTACTTGGTCTTAGAGTACCTTTCAAATAGGATGCTGAATAATGTCTATTGTTAGAGAAATAAAGATTGGATATTGAAACTATCTATTCTTAAGTTGAATCAATTAATATTGCACTTGATGGAACTGCCAATACAGTTGTTGTTATTGTACATTATTCTACGTTTACATTTTCAATAGTAATTTATTCATGAAATATATCACTACTTGTATTATAAACAAGATTACTCCAAGATGAAATGCCTACAAACGAATTGTCGATGCCATTTAAATTTTGTAGTTCAACGTCAATCAGTTTAACAATTCTGTAAAAATTATTAATAAATATGCAGTAATTATTACGTATCGTCTTTCCTTCGTTTTGAGAACATATCAAATTAATAAATGTAATCTTCTACACTTGATCAGTATAGAAGATTGTTAAATTAGGATTTTCAATGCTTTGGAAGTTCTCAACTTGCAAAGTGAATGATTTTTAAACCTAAATAGCTGCACTTGTAGCAGCTTCTACAATGGTTTCATTAAATCCATCAGATTAAATTTATTAAACAATGATATTTTTCATACTTATATTCAATGGCAATTCATAATCATTTTTAATTGATGTTAATAACATAATACAAGCAGGATGAAGACATTTAATTTAGAAAAATTCCATATCTGAAAATGTTAACTTTACACCAGAGAATTCTGCATCATTAGGTCTGATTGTCTAAATATCAAATTAAGTTTCGAATATTTTGCCGAAATATGTAAATGTAGTATTATAAACATATACTCTACTCATATCAATAGTTGTAATGTAAAATAAGGAAGTATAATTTACTCTACTATTAGTCATTTCAAAGCCAGAAACAGATATTTTTTGCATAGTTTTAAAGTTAATTATACCTCTTGAATTATTGTACTAGATATTATTCATAATTAGGTTTTCCATTAATATCATACCTGTGGGTGTTGATTCTACTTTAGTACTTAAGAATACACCATCATTAATAAAGTAAGCATCCTAGAAATATACATTTTTCATATAGATTTTACTATTCCATTCTGGTTAAGTTGTCAGAGTAATGTCTTACAATTCAAATAAGGCTTAACTTTCAACAGATAAATCATAGAACTTTACATTTTCTAATTTAATTGTGAAATATGGCAATTTAACATCATCTTCATAAATAAGACCAAAAGGCTTGATTTAGAAAGCAGATTCACTTTCTAGCAAATAATTCTATGACATCACTGTAACATCATTAAATTAGATATCGTATGTATTTAGTAAGACAGTGTAAAATGGTTTATATTTTTTAAGACTTTACGATGTTTCACTATAAGGTGTGGTATACAATAATGATTGATAATGATCCTCTGCCTATCCATTCCCAATCTTTACGTTTTCAAGGATAAACTTGGAACCGTCATTTTTAATAAATTCAAATCCGAAAGGTTTTTCGTATTTTTAAATATTGGAATACATGCCCAATGGATCTAAATCACTAGCTGGTAAAATTTCAATTTGACTTAATCTGACAGTTGTAAAATATTCAAAATATATAGTATTCTAAATATACCATTTCAATCTTTCTGTCGATGGAGCGTCAAAAGAAATGTGAAGTTCAAGTTCTTTTAAAGTGAAGACATTTCTTTTAAAATAAGTTGTAAAATAAGTATTTTTTTGGAAATAGCATCTATTATTTTTGGAATCAGAATCATATTTAAATTTAAGATTTATAACTAATTTGCTTACAACTTTTTCATTATAATCTTTATATAGTTGATTTCTATCAGAGATACTTAATTTATCTTCTAAATTGAAGATTGCCGTTTTTTAAGTAATATCACCAAATTATGAATTGATTTTCCACATGCTATCTACATCATCTTCATAATGAGAGCAATCAGCATTAATATTTATTTCATCATAACGAAGACCTTCGTCAACTCCCTCGACTTTTTCAACGCATCTGCCTAAACTATTATCTAAATAATATGTTGAATCCGATTAGCAAATAAAAGCCAATCTTGAATACTCTTCATATTCAGAATTGGTAGGATTAAAAAACTTATTAACAATAGCGATTTCATCACTTGTTCTGATTCTACATCCTATGGTAAATTATGGACATTCAATGCAATCTGAATGATCAAGCGAAGATGATCTAGTGATATCACTAGATAATTTTGAATAATTGCATTCGTCACAATAACCTTGAGTTCCTTTGGCAGCAAACTTTAAACAAGAATCTCCTCCCTTTTCACAATATCTAAGATCGTCATTCAGAGTTGGGCCTCTATCTGAATCTCCTGGTGTACAAGTATAACAATAAGGACCATTGATTTTAGAATCTCCATCATAACTATATAGGTAGTATTCAGGTCTATGAATAGTAAGGTATGACCAAAGATAACATTCTTTACAGTATCCATTAGATGAACAAGGCTTGCATTTGCCACTTTCAATATCTACATAAAAACCATCTAAGCAATATAAGCATCTATAAGATTCATTGATGTATAAGCAAGATTAACACAGATAATCTTATAGTTTATCTTAGCATGTTTGTTCGCAAACCCATAATCCTGAATCCTCAGATTTCAAAAGAGTATATTTCACATCACAACTTCTACATTACAATTTTAAATCAGAATCTTTTTCGTATGTTAAACACTTATTTGGCATATTTCCAGGTGCACTTAGCATACATTTTTATGTAGCTTAATCCAAATAATAGTTCTCATAACATAATATACATTCTTCTTTAGTGAATTCTTCTTTATCTAATGGCTAGAAATCTGGATTTAAGGTAGAAAAGGAACTGTCTGCTCCTGCTAAAGGATCACCAACTTTACGACAAAGTTTACAAAATGGAATCGTACAATCTATACAACCAGTACCGGTAGCTGAAAATGTTTAAAGATAATCTTCGCATTCTCTGCATCTTAAAACATACTATAATTCAGTTGTATCTGTAATTTAAATTACTGTATTCTTGTTTCTTGTAGGACTAGAAATTAAATATAAATAAAATATTACTATTTATCGGTTGTCAATGTATAAGAGACATATTCACAAGTTCTACAGGATGTTCCACATCTAACACATGTTAATTTATCTAAAGATGGTATATAAGTGTTCTAGGATGTGCTTGTACATTCTGTACATCTTTAATATATATTAAGAGATGCTAATTTATCATAAGATTTGCTTGTTAATTATAAACCTGGTAAATCTAGAATTAAATCCGGATCATTGTTGTAAGTATCCCAAGGTTCAGTGTTTAAGTTCACATCATTATTTCCAAAAAAACATTCATTACATCCCGAAAAACATGGAATGCATTAACTATAAGTTGTAGCGCTGTTTAATTTCTCTCTTGTAGTTATTATACTAAATCCTTTATTGCAAATTAAACAATCTTTCTTTGTGTCAACTGTTACTTTCCCATCGCTATCTACGCTTCTCAAGTTGTTAATTTGACAAGATTAACAATTTTCTGGACAAGAATCGCATCCACTTGTTACTTCATTGTAGGCGAATCCTTATTTTAATATTTTTAATTACCCTCTGCACATGATATGAAAAGATTATTTAAATCATACTAATATTGTAATGACACAGAGAAACATGTTTAACTCTTGGATTTACAAAAATTTGAACATCCTTCACACATAGTGGTTGTATACTGGTAATACTTTTATTAAATACATCATTTGTGCCTGATTCAATCACATAAAATAATTGTTTTGCTCCCCTATCAACCTTGTGGAATACAGAGACATCAGTTATTGACTTAGTCTTATAGTCGTATGTGCACAATCGAGTCTAATCCCAAGTCAAACTATTGTCAAGACAATCACCACAGTATAAATTACTTTTATCGTGAAAGCCATTGTATGGACTGTTAAATACTTTATAATCATATATACCATTGTACACATATTTTTGTACCTGCTTTCAACTTTAACTCGGCATTATCTTGAGGTAATTTGAATAAGAATGTCGAAGCTTCGCATAACTTACAGTTTCCATTTTCTTATACCAAACATTTCCCTATCTTCTTATATTTTTCTCCTTATATCACTTATTATGTTAGTAATGCTAACCCACTCAAAATTAAAATGTTCAAATATATCATTTTATTTTATTGTATTAAAATTACTGATTGATAAGTATTGCAATCATAATTTAAAATGATACTAAACAATCCAAGACTTAATTATTAATAATATATTATGATTCTAATTTTCAATTTTACATATATATAAAAAATATATTACTCAAATAAATAGTTGTAATTATTAAAAAAAAAAATCAAAAAATTATTAATTTAATGTTTAGAAATTTATTATTAAATGTTGGAACATAAGAAACAACACATATTTATATAATTAATATTTTATATTAAATAATGCTCTAATTATCATCAGATTTCACTTTTTGGTTGGGAACCTTCAAATAAGGTTAATATGTTTAAGAAGTGATTGGTAATATTTGCAAACCAATATATAAGGATCATTTTCTACTGCTGAAGATTTTTGGGCATATTATCAACATATTGTTAGACCAGAATAATAACCTGAAGGAAATCAGATATTTTTATTCAAAAAGAATATTACCCCTGTTTGGGAAGATCCATAAAACAAATTTGGAGGCAGATTCATTTTCAAAGTTAGAAAAAGTTTGGGTAATCAAATTCTTGAAGAATTGCTACTCTCCTTTGTAGGGGCTGATTGTGATTATCATGAATTCATTAATGGCATTGTCTGCCATACAAAAAAAGGTTTCATTCAAATGGCCCTGTGGGTAAAAGATATCAAACATAATATGGATGCTTTTACAACAATTGAGAAATGGCTGAAAGAATCCATACTCCAATTAAAAGAAGATAGAGATATAGAATTTGCCTTTCATCCTCAAACCTGATTAGAATACATTACAATCATTATTTATCTAATGTTTTCTCTAAATGTTATTATATATAAGAAACTATAGAATAATTTATTTTTACTTTTCCCTTTTAAAAAAAATCAATTTTATATACAATTTAAAAATTACTCACTATTTACTCTATGATTCTTAAGTATTCTCTTTACTATCAAAGTTCTCCTTGTTACCAAAACTACAAAATTATCTATATTCTATTGTCCATTAATGAGCATCATTAAACTCATTAATATCACTACTAAATAATTTATTAGTTGACTTTGATTCTCGTCGAATAGGATAGAATTCAAATTACTTCTTATCATTTTAATATCCATTATCCAATATTTTATCTGAAAAATGATTAGGCGTACGATTCTTAAATGGTGACTCAAGTCTCTAATTATAACTGAATTTTCTGATTTGAGGAAGTATTTAACTACCATCAGTCAAACTCAATACTCTCTTGTATCTCTACTACAATTATGTGCTATTTAGTTTCGCTCTATTGATATTAATATAAACTATACAATTAGATCATATTTGTTAATTCCTTCTCTTCGTTTTCCAATACTTAAACATTCTCAAGCTTTTTCAAAACTGATAATCTATTGATCTCCATTTCCTTAATGTTTCTTTGTCTGATCTCAGTTACTTTTTTCTCTTTAAACTCTGCAATTCTTCTGATTGCGTCAGCATCGAATTATTCAATTTATCGAGCCTTTATTTTCTTTGATTAAATTTCATTCATTCTTGATTACATCATCTGATGTTCTGTCCTGCACCTCTCGTTTCTCATGTAACTGGCTTCCTATTCAATTATTGGCTTAAAAAATTCAATCACTTATCTTCTATCGAAATGCAGATTCTCTTGCAATTAAGACACTGGTGATTTAGAATAGTCGAATCTGATCCTGTTAACTTTCTTTATTTTTTACTACAGAACAATATTCTTTTAATCTAGCCCTTTTAGTTAGAACCTCAGTGATTTAACTCTTTTTTAAAACATTTCTTCTTTAGCATTAGCACTCACAAAACTAAATTAAATCATTAAATTAAATGACAGATACAATCTTTTGAGTTTAATTTGACATTTTTTATATAATATTATATTATTTCTAAGATATACACAATTATGATGCTCAAAAATAAAATAATTAATTAAATTGTTTTATTATTAGAATAGGAATTAAAATATACAAGGATCACTAATCCTTACTGAAGTCTTTTTTTTTTCTTTTAATTAATAATAATTTACTAAAAATTATATAATTACG
The DNA here is from genome assembly GCA_000733375.1 of Paramecium sexaurelia. NCBI lineage: Eukaryota > Ciliophora > Oligohymenophorea > Peniculida > Parameciidae > Paramecium > Paramecium sexaurelia. The sequence goes on from JPFM01000171.1 coordinate 93,173, forward strand.
CAATTTATAAAAATTATTATCTATATAATATACATAAACAAGAGAAATAAATTATTTTATTTAATTTGTTACAAATAGAATTAAATAATAACAAACATCAAAAATATAAAAAAAAAACGATCTGACAACTTTGCTCATAAACTATAATTAAAATTAATGTATAGGAGAGCATCATTAAATAAACAATTAGAATTAAATGATCTGGTTTCAAATAGAATATGAAATTTAATGTAATATGCTTCTTACATCAGATATCTATATGAAGCTTATTTTCTCTTTTTCACATATGAATTATATTTGAAGTTTTATTTAAAATAAAATTCATAAGTTATCATTTTCTATGATTTGAATTATAGACTATTTCATTTAATTTATTAGAAAGAAAATTTGATTTGAATTACATTAACTCAAAAATTTCTAACTTAATATAATAATTTGAAAAAAATTGATAATGATGAATACAAGAAATTATAAAAAAGATGTATCAGATTAAGGATCAATTAAAGGATAAACAAATTAATACTTTGGAAATTCATAACCTTAATAATTCTAAGATGGAGTATCTAGAATTTAAGAGGAAATAATGGATCCAAGAAATATATAACCTGATTCAATGTTTTTGAATTTTAGCGGAGTCCTTGAATGTGGTGAAGTAATAAAGTTATTTTGATAATAAAGTGCGAAGATGAAGAGTCATTAAGAATAGAATATGCAATAAAATATGGGGCAGATGATTGGACATATTTGAAAACTAGTGTATGATATAATATAATTTAGAATAATTCAGATGATGCAGAACCAAGTGGAATATCTTAATTAAGTACATCACGAAATTTGCACTCTCGAAATATTGTTTGGAATTTCCCTTTTGAATGCAATTTTTAAACGAAAAACATTTTTGGGTGGCCTTAAGTTGTTGTAAGACTTTCAGGTCCAGATTTTATGGGAAGAAGTGTAGCAAAAGGATATGGATCTGTTCATGTTCCAACTTAGCCAGGATAGTACCATTATTTTAATAGTCTTTTTTAGTCATGAAAGAGTAATTCGAATTTTCAAACCTCTACCAATCTCAGGATTTACTGGATTTTTGGGTTATTTATTAGGAAACACAGCTGAACTCAAGAATTTCGATAAAGTTATTTCTTCAGGTGAGGGAAGAGAAGTTACAAGAGTAAAATCTGTAGGGTATGTAAAAGTTAAATTTCACGTAACATTAGTAAATTTTGATAAATTTGGTTATTTATGAAATTGCATAAATAAATTAATTAATTCAATATACTTGATTTAAATTCTATAAAATGAATGAACAATCATTTTGACTCTAAATAATTGAGAGATTTATTTTTTAATTCAATTGAAACTCCATATAATATAAATTAAAAAATATTATTTTAAAGCATTTTTTTTAATTGATTTAAAATTTCTTTTCATACATTAAAAATTATTAGATTTTTATCAAAATATAATCTACACTAAAACGGTATGCGTGTTAGTAAACTCATCTTTATATATAAAATAATATAGTTACCATCCTTCTTTCAAGTTCCTTATTGATTTTAAAATAAGGGCGAGTATATGAAATGATAGGAAACTATAATTATTTTATTAAATTATGAACTCATAAAATGACCAAATAGAGTTAGAATAACCTGAACAAGGGTTAGGAGAGGTATTTGTACCAGGATAAATGGTGAAAAATTTTAATTAAATGGTTGCTGAACCTCACCCAGTATCATGTCCATTAACAATAGCTACAATTGCCTTCTAATAGATTAGTTATACCTGTGACAGAGAAAAATGATCAAAATTAAGCACCTTTAGTATATTTCTGGACTTATGTAGTTGACTGATAAGTAGCAAGTTTAGCCTTTAATTAAAAAGCTTGATCCTGCTTCAAACGAAACTACAAAATAGTAGAAACTTATGCTAGGGTCTTCTCATCATAGTTAAGATGATATCTCTATTAAGAGTTAAAGTGGCAAAAAAACTTCTCAATAATGTACTATCAAAGATTTTACGTATTAGAGGCTCTAGAGAAACGCATCAAGAGAATGAGCAGTAGAATTAAGCCTCGGCTAAGTCAAATAAAACAACAATCGAATTTATCATTATTGATATTGAAAATAACAGAGAGTGCAGTTTTCTCAATAATTATGGCAATTGTCACAATATATGCATTATTTGGAGATGATATCAGGATATTATCAGTAGATAAGAAAGGAGATGATGTTTTCTTTGTTTTAACTGTTATATGTATGGTTGCATTTGTCGCAGAAATTACACTTACTAGTATTGCAAAGCCAGAATATATATTGAATGTAAATAAATTCAATTTTTTAGTTTTATTTTATATTGGATGTTATTTCTACATTAACAATGATATTGGATTTAGGATGGATAACAGATACTTGGTATTCTGGAGACCTGACAAGTGCTTCTTAAATTAAATCTATTGGAACTGCTTCCAGAGCAGCAAGAAAAGCAGCAAGAGTTATTAGAGTAATAAGACTTGTAAGACTAGTGAAACTCTATAAGCATGCTCGTTAATAGATGGAAAGAGAATAATAAAGAAAAATCCTATAAGATTTATTAAGATAAACATAATAAAACAAAAGTTAAGATTAATAATAATAATAATAATAATAACAATAATAATAAAATTAACCTATCTAAAAAGTTATTCCTTTAAATGATGATTTCAGAAATTCTTAACATGATATTGAAGCAGCTAGAACTCCTGATAGAAGTTAAAATTCTCATTAAAAATCTTCTTAAGTATCATCCTAAGCGGAAAACTAAATAAAAGAGTCTATTGTAGGGGCATAATTATCTGATCTCGTTATGAGAAGGGTCATTACTATTATTTTAGCTATTTTAATAAGCATTCCTGTTCTTTCTTTAGATACTTATTAAGAGACAATTAGTAGCTATGATTCAGGAATTTATAGAATTTATTAATTTAAAGATAATCCTTAAGTAATGATATCACTTTTGTAATAATATGCTAACTTTCATGTTGGAGAAATATATCCAATTTATAGTGTAGATGTCAATTTAAAAGGAGGAGACAATACAGACCTTGATGAATGGAATTATTAGACTAACCCAGACATCTTTGAGGTTCCTGAATATGAAACAAAAGAATAGTATAGATTTTCAGATTTATAATATTATGTTTAATCTGACGGATCAAATCTCCAAACTTATGCTGCAGCAGATTTGGTTGCCTACAATTAAACTAATGCTATCTTATCAATATTTTAAACGATATTTGTTTGCATAGTGTTAGCAGTTTCAGCTTTGATGTTTAACAAAGATGTATCTGATTTAGTAATTGACCCAATTGAAGCTATGATGTAGAAAATAGATATGATAGCAGCCAATCCACTTGAAGCAGTCAATATAGAAGAGTAAGAGGATATACTTTAGGAGAAATTGGAGAACTTATAAGATCCAGAATAATTAAAACAGAATGAGATACAAAAACACATGGAAACGTATGTTCTCTAGAGATTAATAATGAAAGTTGGCGCTTTGTTAGCAGTTGGTTTTGGAGAAGCAGGTTCTGAAATTATAGCTGAAAACATTAAGAAGGGAGGCAGTGTAGATCCTATGATTCCTGGTAAGAAAATATTGGCAATATTTGGATTTTGTGATATTAGAAATTTCACTGATGTATATATAGAATAAATAAAAAATATAGGCTACTGAAGTATTATAATAAGGAGTCATGGTCTTTGTAAATGAGATTGCTGAAATAGTACATTCAACTGTAGATTCTATGAGTGGATCAGCTAATAAAAATATAGGTGATGCATTCTTATTAGTTTGGAAATATTCTCCTGATGATTATCATCCTGATCCTGAAAATCCTAAAAATTTGAAATTAAAAAATGATAGATACATTAAATAAAAAGGAGATATGGCTGTGATGGCTTTTCTCAAAATTATAACGGCAATTTCTATTTCTAAAAAGCTGGAAAAGTATAAGAAACATGAAGGGTTGAATGCAAGAATGAAAGATTATTCTGTAAAAATGGGTTTTGGATTACATATGGGTTGGGGAATAGAAGGAGCAATAGGTTCAGGATTTAAAATAGATGCCTCATATCTTAGTCCTAATGTTAATATGGCTTCAAGATTAGAAGCAGCTACAAAATAATTCGGAGCATTGATTCTTGTGAGTGGCATTTTAAAGTAGTATCTGACTGAAGAATGTTAACAATAGATGAGAATGATTGATATTGTTACAGTCAAAGGAAGTATTGTTCCTTTAGGTATTAAATTATTGTAAATTAAGAACTTCATACAGTTGACTTGTCAATTAAAAATCTGTAGGCTAAAATCAAGACCCTCAGAGATAAATTCGATACATCATAAATGACTCAAAAAGAATCAAAAAAATTTAGAGTCCAAAATAGATTCAATAGAGACGAATAGATGAAACAAGTCAAGAGTAATAAATCAAAAATTACTGATTTATTTGAAAAGGATGATGAGTTGGCAGCTGCTAGAGAACCATATACTTAAGTAAGTTATTAATTTGGAAATTATTTTAGTAATTTTACGAGACTTGGAAATAAGGATTTGATTAATATATCAAAGGAAATTGGGGAGAAGCATAATCTATTTTCTAAAAGACCTTGGTATATGATATTAATAATATTATAGATTATGATTCCAGAACATAAGGATGGACCATCGAATACTCTTTTAGAGGTTATTCATTCTTGTGGAGGAAAAGCACCCAAAGATTGGAAGGGTTTTAGAGAACTTACAGAAAAATGATCTAATAAATCTTTAATTGTCTTTGAAAATAATTATAAAAATTTTTTTAAAATTATTAATGTATAATTTATAAGATTAATAAATGTTTATGAATATGATTTTGATTAAATAACAAAATATATATTATCAATTGATGTGATAAAATGACATTTGATATATTTCTACTTCATCATCAGATCCCATTAATATGAATTATTTAAATTGAAGTTGCATATTGGAAACAAAAAATCTGGAACCATTCAATTATTTTGAAATTTCTATATATATATTGTTTTCAGCATAATCATAAAAACTAAGAGTGCCATCAAAATGAATCATACATATTTCAAATTCTTCACTTTAATTCTAAGAAACATCACATTTTTTAGGTTCTATATCAAATGCTGTAATCATAGATTTATTATTATTTTGATACTTTATAATTTGAAAATTTTTTAAACCATAATTACCTATTTCTAGATATTGTAGCATCTCTCCATTCTATATTGGAACCATTAAGCTGGCTTTATTATGTTAAAAATATAATTTTGGAGGAGAAGTTATTCTATTTATATTATGTACATGATGCCGTATGTTAAAAAAGAGATCAATAGATAAAATTGAAATAACTCCATTATAAGATGTCAATGCTATGTAATAGATTTAATTATGAGTGGAAACATCATTGAATATAATCAATTGTTCGAAATTGAACTCTTGCAATAATCTAATTTATTTATTCTTGATATCAACTTCATATAGTCCAACACTCGAATCATTGAACCCAACAATTAAAATAATAATTTCCTATAGGTATCTTGAATTCATCCATATTATCCTCTTAGTGATCTAAACATTAATATTAATCTCCTTTGATTAATCATCAAATAAGTTGATTTGCTATCCATTTTTTCCACTGCTAACTACTAAAATACCAGTGCTTAATGGTAATATCTTCTGAGCATTTTAAAACCCATTGGGAAGAGGGAAAGCAGTCAAACATTCTAAAGGGCATTAATATTTTGTTAAATCAATGCATAACTATTAATGTACAAAATCTGGCTACTTAAGTTCTATTGTAAAAATTTATTAGCCCCCAATATAAATAAAGCATTCGCCTTCTATAAATTGATCCTCATCAGTAGAATCTCTGTGTTGTGATAGTGTTTCCTCTTAAACTAAACCACTTGCATATTAAGGATATACTATTCTCTAAATAGAATAACGATTCGTGCCATTATGAGAATAATGTTGAAATTGAGTCAAATTTCTACTCTCCATATATATAAAAAACTAATTTTAATAGTTTAATTCTTAAGAATACAATAAACGATAATTAGCATTCGCAAAAAGTAGTTTAGCAACTTAATAACTTGATAAATTATTTTGTTCCAGGAAATCGTTTCAGAGAAAGAGCTGCAATAATTAAAATGACAGATAAATACCAAAAAAAAATATAGAATCTGAAAATTATAAGGATTGAAAACAAAACTATGATAATCCAATTTATAAAGTGTAATTCGAATTAACTTAAAAATATTCAATTATTTAATATATTTACATGTTAATCAATAGCTCAATTATTTAAAATCTTAAAACAATAAATTAAAAATTTATTAATTGTAATTATAAAAATACAAAAAAAGATTTATGTATCTGTGTTTAATCCACATTTATTCCAGAATAAGTATAAAACAATATCATTTATTTAGTGTGTTATCGAAAATTCAAATAAAATTGATATTTAATGAATAAATTATTATAATGATGAGCTTTATCAAATAATCACTATGAAATATTTAAGATGATGATAAAAATAGTGAATAGAATGCATATCTTAGTATAAAAATAATTTACTTTTTTAAGAACTCTTTGTTATGATTGTTTGTTTAAATTTCATAATAATTTTATTCAAATATTTTTTAATAAATAAATGTAAACTTCTGTTAATACAATTGAGAAGGCAAATGTATTGAGAAAGGAGTTTTTGGAAATAGAAATAAATCATGATGAACTTTTATCGATTGAATAATTTTATAGATGCTTAGATAAGAAAGTATAACTTGGTATAAAATATAGTTAAGGAGGCAATTTGATAGAGAATTAGGCGATCAATTATATTAAAGAATGAACAAAAGTTTTAATAATAAAATAACAGTGGATGAATTTATCAAAGTGTTTCTTCAAGCAGAGGAAATTTTAAAGAATAAAATTGAAAGTTGTAAAAAGCAGATTTTAGATTATAATAAGTAAAGAAAATATGTATCAAATCAATTTGATGTAATTATCAAAATTAAATTAAGTCAATAAAAGATAGTGAAAGAGTAAATTAATATGGAATAAAAGAAGACAGTTATTTGACTGTTGAATTGTTAGAAGGAATGAATTTTCCAGCATAAAATGTGTCAGTAATTTTAAAATTGGAAAATTAAAAGTAAGAAATTTAATAATAAAATGGCCCTTAACCATAATGGAACAAAACATTTAATTTGTAAGCATTTAGTATTAACCTTAGTAAAATATCAACTGGTCTAGAAGAATTATAATTATTTTTTTATACAATAAATCATCCTAACATACCATAATTGTTAGGGACTGTAACTTTGTCTTTATCTCACTTAACAAATTAAACTAAAATTGAAGATTAATGCTAATTATTTGACAAGAATGGATAATAGACTTAAGCAAAAATAAAATTAAGATCTTAATGGATATTTAATGAATCTAAATCTTTGAGTTACCAGATTGAAGTTTGGAGTGAATAAATAAAGACTGCTTAAGATGATTTAATTGATTTTGAAAAAGATCTAGCAACCTTATATGAACCTTTTCCAAATTATGTTTAATTAATTAGATGCATAGAAAAAGAGGATCTTGCAATAAATCATCAACCTCCAAATACGTTAGTAATGACACCAATCAATAATGTTAGTACTCAATATGATTACAAATTATATACTCGATTGAATATATTAGTTGTAATGGGAATAAGTACATTTATTTGTTTTGGTAAAAGCCAATTTCTAGATGTATTATTTTATACCTAAATCAAAAATAGTTGATCATTTGCTTTGCTTTCATTATTGAATTTGAATTCAACAAACTATACAAATAAAGATTGATATATTATTCTGTAGGCATTGGCATATCATTGTTGTTTGATTTAATTTGGGCAATAAAGTATTCCAGAGGATTTTGGGGAAGCGAAGCTACTGAAACTGATAAATATTATGCTATCGAGAATAGTCCTAATAGGCTAGCCTTAATTTTAATTTATATTTCTTTTATATTTAAAGTAAATTCTATAGATTCTATAAATTTTAGCTAATTTTATGTGCACTATTAGGAGCTTTTAGTCAGTAAATGCCAGAATAATTGGAAAACCAATTACCTATAAAAAATAAGTAAATGAAATAATAGTTGTTGTATTAAAAAAATAAGACTGCATAATTTGGTGAGGATAACAGCACATTTTACAATTATTGATTTAATTTCTTTATTATTATTAAATAAAATGTAATTTAACTATGAAATACTATAAGAGATATATTCAAGTGGTAGAGTGAGAATTGAAAAAGTAAGATCAATGACAGATAATTAAACATATATTTAGAAAACTTACTTGTCAAATAAGAATGAAGGTATTAATTAAAATACATTAAATAGGATTAAATGCAATAAAAATGTTAGCTCAAATAAAAAATTAATTTGTTTTGCAGGTTGTTGAATACATGGAGAATGAGGAATAATAATTAGTAATAATTTAAGAATATTGCGACTAAGGAGATCTAAAAACATTTACTTAATAGCATATCGGTTACAAAATGTAAGAGAGCATTATTTGGTCACTCTTTCTTTAAATGGCATATGCATTATTATAACTAAATGAAGTAGGTATATAACATAGAGTTTTGTTACCTGAAAATATCCTATTATTAGCAAGGACTGAAGGATATTAAATAAGAATTACGGATTTTCATAAATCATCTAGATAAACATTATGTTAATTGCCTTGTCCAGCCATATATTTGCCACATGAATACTTTTTTGATGGTCAATACACTCAGAAATCTCACATATGGCAGATTGGACATATTCTATATTTTATGGTCTCCTAAAAATTATTATTTCCATAATCTACTTTAGAAAATTAAATTAAAGAATAATTACGTAGAGGGAGAATTTAAATTAATATTTCTGATTTTTATTCTCCTGGATTAATTAAATTGATTAATGTTTGTTTAATTATCAGGGAAAATTAGAGACCTAATATTTTGCAGATATTAAGAATGAAAGAAGTCAAAGAGGCAATAAATCGACCTTATTATGAATTCTCATTAGAATAAAAAAGACATTTAATGTATTGGATCAATAGTTCAGAAACTACTATTTCGTATCCTGTTTAATATTCATTTAATGAATTTGATCTACATTCGCCCAAATAAATATCAAAAGAAGTCGTTATTAAAAAGAACTTCCAAAATTCAAAATTACCTGAAATATTTTAATAAAAATAACAAACTAAGAAATCCTCTCCTGAAAGAAAACTTGAATCTGAAAATTTAAAAACTGAAATTAAACGAAAAGAAGATATTTTTTTATAATAACAATTACTCACTTAAACTTATACTAATAAATATTATACTGGAATTGTTAAACCCATTCATTATCATAAAAAAAAATAATAAATTAAATATGATGATCCACCAAGATTCTCAATACCTTATGAAAAAAAATTAGACTCTGTTTTTTAAAATCTGTTAGATAGTAAGAAACAAATATGTAGCTAATTCATTGGAGATTCTGAATATTTGTTTTTGAGATCATAAATCAAACTAAATGTATATATATCTAATCTATATTTTTTAGAAAACTGATAAATTATTAAACTATATGCAATATAGATACCCTAAAGTTAATAGCAGTGTAATATTAAAGTAAATTAATGATATTGCAGATTTAGAAGAATAACGATCATATAGCAAAACTAAATAATGATTTTATTGTAATTTTAATATTTATTTGAAGCAATTTTAAATTACTTTATAATTAATTAATCTTATTTTTACCTAATAATTTATAAATTATTTATTTTTAAGAAAATCTATGAATAATCAGAACAAATGAAATATAATCTCTTAATCATAATCCAATTATTAAAATCATACATAACATTTAGTTTATTACTTATTAATAATAATCTTACATAATAACCTAATTTACATTATTCCAAAAATCAATTAGCTTTGATTTTACTCAATTAATTTGTTATTCCAAAATTAAGAGTTATTTTATTGATACTGATGTTGTGGTGAGAAAAAAAAATGAATATATTTTGATGGAAATTAAATTTTAAGTAAAAATACTATTGTAAATTAAAAAATAAATATATCGGATCCATTTAATTAGACTAGATGTTATTTCAGCATTCAATAAAATTTTATTGAGAGTTATCTATTAGAAAGATTTAAAATGTAAGTATTTAATTAAAACTATCAAAATGATCAAAATTAACATTATATGGCAATTTTAGTCGTTAAATAAATTTGATTAATTGATAATTAAATAAACATATCATTAAAGGGATTAATTAATATACATTTGTGATTAATTTATAAAATAATATATAATTATTTTGTTTATAAAATTTAATGTTCATACCTTATAAGAAAAATAAAGGATACAAAATCCCTGTTATATTTGAATTTGGATAATAAAATACAAGAGTTGGATATGCAGGAACTGATGGACCAGAAGTAGTTTTGCCTTCTGATTTATTAATGGATAGCGAGGGAAATATGAAATTTATTGAATAGAATAGTACATATTAACCAATTGGATTTGATGTTAAAAATATTCTTTAAGGAGGATAGATAGTGGATTTTGATATTTGGAAAGAATATGTAGAACATATTCTAAATAATGTTTTATATTAAGAAAGACATTTTCCTTTTTTCTTTGTTGAAAATGGTAATGTTAAAAAAGAAACCAGAAATAAAATAATCGAAATGCTATTTGAAGAAATTGATGTTTCTTCAGTTTTTTTTCATAGAAACACAATGTTGGCTTAATATATTGTAGGAAAAGACAATGTATTAGTAGTTGATTGTGGAGCATCTCATACAACCATAACACCCATATTGGATGGAAATGTTATAGAAAAAGGTATATAGACTTAATTAATTTAAGGTATTTTGAGAGGAGATATAGGAGGAGAGTATATAACAAATAAATTATATGATATTTGGAAATAATAAGGATTGGCATTTTCTAGATTTAAAAATTACAGTCAACTCTCACCTTCGTTATAAATGTATGGAGATCTAGAAATAGTAAGAGAAATTAAGCATCAATGTGTTAAACTCTATGATTAACCTATAGAAAATTTGTAATTAAATGTACTATTAAATATTTTAGAAAATTCAATCCAACTGTTGATAATTAAGCTTATGAATTACCAGATTAAACTAAATTATTAATATCTGAAGAAATGTATAAATATCCAGAATTTTTATATGAACCAACAGAAAATTTCGAAGGATTGGATAAAGCTCTAGAAACAAGTTTAGAAAAGATTGATTCAGATTACAGAAAAGAATTAGTTTAGAATGTTATTTTGATAGGAGGTGCTAGTTGTACAGTTAATATGGTTGAAAGATTCTAAAGAACTATCAATAATCTTAAAATATTTGGATTGTCTTCAAGAAGTAAAGTACAAACTCTTCCAAAATTTTTTGATCGTTAACATGCATCTTGGTTAGGAGCTTCGATTGTTGCAAGTTCTTAAATATATGATCAATGGACCTTAAATAAATCAGATTATGACGAACACGGTTCTTCTCTAATAGAAAAAAAAATGTTTTATTGATAATAAATATAATCATTATCTATAGATATTCATCTAATCATTAAATTGGAGTTTATAATTAATGTTTCATTTATAGGTGATGTCAACAAATTTTAAACATATAATGCTTAGAAATTAAAATAATAATTGATTAAAATATATTAAATTTTATTTCCTTTTTTTGTTTTAATGCTCTTATTTCCTGAAAGTAGATATCCTATTGAAAACAGGAAGAAATCTCAAACATATTATTAAGAATCAAAAATAAAAGAATTGTTGTCTAATTCAGTAGGAGAGGCTATCAAATAAAAACCATCAAAACCAATAAATTTTAAATAGGACTATGAAGAAAATTAATATATGGCTAACAAAAATAAATAAAGCTATTTATAAAGTAATATTTTTCATGACACAAAAATACAAATTAGAAATGACAAATAAGCGCTCTAATATTAAAATAACAAAAAAAAATAATCAGCAATTATCTCATCTAGAGTTACAACAGAACCATAATATTAACAACCTTAATATGTAAGAGGTACATTAAACGCGGAATTCAGAAAAGATGATATAAAAGTTGAAAATAAATAATCCTAACAAAGTGTATTATTTAATACTCTTGGAAAATATTATGAGGAACACGTAAATCCAGGCAAAACTAATTTTATGTCTTCTAAAATGACCTTTCTAAAACATGACTCTTTGAGAGATAAGAAATTAGAACATCAAGAAAAATAATTAGAGGCAGAATATTAAAAATAAAAAAGCTACCTCTCCTAATATAATTCTACTTAAAGTCAATCGAGAAGATAATCGAAGTTAGATTAAGACATTAATGTGAAATTAAATTAAATAGAGATCCCAAAGTAAGAAATTACAGGTTATGACATTCATATAGAATAAAAGGGGAAAGGATTCCTACCAAATTAATTTAGAAGCATTATAAAGCACAATGGATTTTCAATAAAAAAATAAGAGAATGATCATTATGTAATCCAACCTTCAGGAGGAAATACTAACATATAATCAATTGTTAAATATTTAAAGAATTATGATAACAAAGCTCAAATATAAAAGGTTCCACATTAATAAGAGTGATGATTAATATATTTTTAACATAATTAATTAATTCATTTTTTCTTAATGGTTGATGAATTAGTATTTTATTTTGGTGGTTATTTAGTCTGGGGTTATTTAACTTAAACAGTTTATTTTTTCTAGGATTAAGTTTATGTTTGTACAATAGATGGATTATCAAAAGTTACTTTGATAACTTTACCTTCATTTTATTCATCATCTCTATCAAACTATAGATCATCTAAATAAACTGTTAATATTACCTTGTTATACTAATTTTGATATAGACATATTGATGCTCTAATTCTCAGTAATTTCCGATATTTACTTCATTCCAACAATTGGAGCATCTTTCCAACGATGATCATTTGTTTCTAACCTATTTTATTATTGATGATATATAATATTTTTAGGAGGCGAATGCTATTTCTGCCATTAATCTTTACTTTCATTTAAGTTCAATGTATCATTTAATTAATTAAATTATTGCGTTTAATGAATATTTGATTAGTGTTACTAAGTACTAGATTATTAGTAAGGATTCATCAATAAATTAGTTGCTAGAGAATCTAATTCCATTTATTGAGTTGACCCATTTAAAACATTCATTGCTTCAAAATTCAAAGCACAAACTCCTCTCATGAAGGCTCTCTTTAAGTTTTCTTACATAGATAATTTAATTTTATTGGCTTCATCCAATTATGATGTAGCTTCATATAATTTCTATTCCAATAATTATTATTCTTTTTAAAATTTAGCCATCAATAAATCGATATCATTTTAATGAGTCAATTTTAACTTTTCAGATTAATTGATTCTAATTTGAATATTGAACTGCTTTTTCCATAAATTAAATATCCATCTCTATAAATATAATTTGTAATGTTTGGTTCCTTTTTTTTAATTCTATAATAGTTATATAATTATAGTTACATTTTTTTTCTTTTAGGAATATTTTGCATATTACTTTAAGCTTTTCAAAACATTAGATAAAACTGTTAATCTTCTTTTAGTATTTTTCATCTTACCACAATATTATGCTATTTTCTCTGATCTCTCATTAATCTAATTACAAACCCTCATTTATTCAGCTAATTATTCTTTTGTTTGTTATAATTCATTATTTTTTAATTCATACATTTACAAATATTTTTCAGTGTCTTATTTAATTGTTTATTTTTAATCTTCCAACATAGATCTTTTCATAACCATAAATTCACTTGTTGCTTCAGTCTTAAATACATTTAAAATATGTTCCAATCTTATTTTAAATTGTTCAGTGTCTTCATCAATTATTTGAGGAGCATGATTTCTTTATTTGTTTATATTTTTTTTATTTTCTTCATTATTTGGTACAAAATTTTCTAGAAATACTTTTAAAATATTCACCTTTATTCCATGGATTACTCACACATTTACTAGAAGTAATATCAGACTCAGTCTTCGATGGACTCGGAGAAGGTTATTTTACTTATTCATTCTTTGTTTATTTCCACTTTTGACTCAATTTGCTAAAATCACACAGATCATCCAAATCATTCACAAAACTCATTCAAATTTGAATTATTAACTATTAAAAAATAAAAAAATAATTAAAATTAATGGATTATTCTGCTTACTAACCTCCAATAGACTTCAAACATGATAGCAATTTATCAATTGTTCTAATTTTTATTTGATTTCCTTTCCTATAAGATTTTTTTTATAATGTAAGCACACTCATATATCTAATGATTGTTACTTAATTACTAATAAATAGAATATTGACAAAACAATTGGTTATAGGATTCTCAGCTTCATTACTTTATCATCTGGAACATTAATTACATTTTTAGCTTTAGGGTTGTATTTTGAGTATCAATTATAAACATTTAATATATATTTAACAATAATCATATATCATCTAAATCCCATCCTGATTCTGCGTTGTCTCCTTATTTCTATTATTGAGCCCATGGATCTATTTCATCTAATTCATCATCTAATTCCAACTATTCTTAATCCTATTTTTATAAATTCTCTATGTTATTATTCTATTCCTCTTAAATGTCTTAATCATCATCGAATTATACATCAGGAGTTTATTCTTCTACTTATTAATTAACATTCTTCTAATCACTAGTAGATTACTAAATAATCTTATCGCTTTCTTATTAATTTATTTATTAAATCTAAGATTAATTATCATTATTTATTTGATTACTTTATTAATTATTTTTATTCTCTATTTCAATTTAAATTTATTAATCTTCAATTTCATCTTCATTTTCATTTTCAAAATCAATATCATCATCGACATCCCATTAATTTCCTTACTCTTCAACAGGATTTTAACTTCCATTCTAACTATTATTATTTATTTCTGCTACTATGTTATTTTCATTATGAATTTAACCATCCATTTAGCTTTCTAAAACATTTTAAACTAAATCATCACGATCATAATTGTGCTTATCTTAAGATATTTATTCTGAAAAAATGATAGGTTTTGAAACTTACTCCTAAACACCTATATCTTGATAAGTTGGTGATAATTCTTACTATGATGGAATATTCCTTTGAGAATTAAAATCAATATTGTAATTCTTTTCTAATTAATTAGATGAATTAATAACCATTCTCTATTGACCAAAATCGCTAATTTTTTATTTATTAGTATTTATATAATTAATATCCCCCAAATTCTTCTCATTTAATTAACTATCAGCAACTAAATTATTTATCGGATCTACTACAATTTAATATTGTTTTTCTAACTACTCTTATTCCTTATGAATTTTATTATCTAATTCATCATCAATATTATTTAGACCTTTTAAAGGAGAGCTGTTCTCTTAATTTGCTAAAGTGTTACCAAAAGTCTTTTCTTCTTAATGTAAAAAGTTAGAATCAACATTTTCTTATTAATCTTTTTCTTATAGGTCGCTATTAACATTTATTTATTATTGATTATCTACTTATCTATCAATATATTAAAATGATTAATCTTAATTATCTTTATGTTCTTAATCATTATCTTATTAAAATTCTTGATTGTTTTAATGTTCTATCTTTTGAGTTTAATTTTAATTTTATTAATCATCTAAACTAATTTCATCTTCTTTTTCATTAGAAATTTCTTATACTTGATTATTATTATTATTATTATTATTATTATCATTATTCAAATTTTCTTCTTGATCTTTTTTTAAATGCTCATTTTCATTATCTTTATTTAATTCAATATTTTCATTAATATATTGATTTGGTTAATTTTCATATTAATTTTATTCATCAAAATCTTCTTATTCATTTTAATTATTTTAATCATATTAATCTTCATAAAGATCATTTTATTCTGTTTAATTATTTGATGATTTTTAAAATTAATTTTAACCTTAATTAATTTATTTATTTTAATCTTAATCATTTTCTTAGATCTCATATTCTTCATCTTAATATTCAGAATCTAATTCTTAATTTTAACTATCTTCTTATTCTTAACTTACTTCCTCTTAATATTAATTTAAATCTTCTTATTATTAATTTATTTCTTCTTCCTATTCTAAACTATTATCTTCTTATTCTTAGTCTTAACTCACTTCTTCTTATTCTTAACTAACTTCTTCTTATACTTAACTTACTTCATCTTATTCTTAATTTCCATCTTCTTATTCATAATTAAGATTTTCATTGTCTAAATAATTTTAATTTTCATTAATGTTTTAAGCATCATCGTTATTTTATGATTCTTATCTTTGTTCTTTCTAATATGATTCTTAACTTTATTCATAAGATTATTAATTTTAATGATTATTTTAATTTATTTAATAATCTTAATTTTCTGTATCTTCTTCAATTTATTCATAATTTTCATCATCATTATCATCATTTTAATAATTTTGTAATAATCCTTCTGTTTCTGAAAGTATTTCTGAATCTTTTTCAATATTTTATTCTTATTAATCTTCTTCATTATTTTAATTATCTTGTTATAAATTGTTTTATTAATAAATTCTTTATTCTATCAAATCATTTGATTTTGAATCTTCCTCTTATTATTAATCATCCAATTATATTTAATCTTAAAAATCAGAGCTATCGTCTACTTATTTTTCGTAATCTTATTATTAAATATTTTAACCTTAATTTAATTAAATATTTTAATATTCCACTACATTCTCTTACTAAATTATAATTTAATTATAAAGTACTTCTTAAATATCAACATTAAGACTATCTTCAAATTCCCAAGCCCCATCTTCTCTTTGAGGTGCATTATCCTCATAATCAATTTATCTCAACTAATTTATTGCCCTTTAAGAATCTTCATCAACCTATAAGTTTTACTCACTGACTTTTTCTTCTTCATCCGAAAACTTTCTTTTTTCAATTGATATTTGCTCTTCTAATTCTTAAATCCTTTCTTATCTTACATATTTTAAATAACTAATACTAAACAGCATTCTAAAAGTTTTTCTAATATTCTGTGTCAACTAAACACATTTACAATTAATGCATCTATTCAACTTAAGCATCCTACTTATGTTATTACTATAACATTCTAACTTCCATTTCTTGTAATTAATATTTTAATTCATGATTTTCATTTCTATATTGAATCATTTATAATTCCACTAATGAATTAATTCAAATATAATACATTCATCATATTTCCTTTAAAATGAATCATCTAATTCCCATCCTTTATCTTCTTATTTCCAAATATCATTAGCTTCACTATTCTATTACTTACATAATTCTTCATTTAAATCCTAGATTTATTATTCCAACACCATTATTTACGTTTCCTTATTTTCTAAATTACTAAGCAACACTTTCTATTCCTCTTAAATAACTGTTAAAGAATGTTCTAAATTTTTAATAGTAGACTTTTCAACACTGTTTTACTAATTCCTTTTCAATTATTCTATTTCTTTTTATAATAAGTTAATCAATTAATTTAATTCTAATTTCTCCTTATCAAAATCCTTTTTATAAATACTTAATTAATCTTACAATCCTTATATTTAAATCTCTTTCTCTTAATTCTAATTTTAAATTCTTTCATTTTCTTCAATTAATTTATCCTCAGAAATTCTCAATTATTTAATTATATATAAACTTGATTAATGTTCTTCCTTTAACTCATCAAACTCTTCAATTTATTTATTCAATTAATCATTATCTTCCTAAAGCTTATTTATTTTTTATATCTATTTAGAATTGGTTTATAATATAGTTTATACAAAATCATTATATTTTGAGTTCTAGAATTTCTTAAATGTTGCCAATTAATTAGTAACTTATGAATTTGATTTCAATGTTTTAATTGTCTTTAACTAATTTTAAATCTTTGGAATCTCTATTCTGATCTTATCCTTAACATCCTAATATTTTGATTAGTATTTCAAGAATTGATTTTTGTAATATTCAATTTCTTATTACATTTATTCAATATTATCTTCATAATCATTAATCTACTTTTCTTAAGTATCTATTAATTTAGTTATATCATTATTAAGGTTTTCATTTTCTTTAGTTAATTTATAAATAATTTCTTAATGATTATCATTAGGATCTACAATCTCAGACAATTTAAATAAATGTTTGGCATCCTTCAATTATTAATTAAATTATTCTTTTTCAATTGCAAATTGTTTTATTTTCTCCTCTAATTACTCCCTTTCATCCCTTAATTAATTTTCTTCCTAAATTCTTCTCAATTTCATTTAATCTTCTAATTCAGATCTAGATTATAATAAAGTTTACTTTTCAAATTCGAATAATTTCTTCATATCAATCACTTATTAAACACTAGCAAATACTTTACTATTTTAAATCTGCTCTTATGTATTATTATTACTAATATTTATATTATTAGAAGATGTATTATTTTAAGATCCAAAAATATTTTGAAAAGTTTGCTTTATTTTTTAAGGCGCACTCTCTTTAATTAGTTTCTCAATTGATTAAGTTGATTAAACAGTATTTGTCAACTTTCCCCACATATCAACTTGCTCTTAAGGCTTTTATTCATCTTTTTATAAATTATTTTATTATTCTTATTTTTTAATGACTTCAACTGCTGGTTGGACAAGATCATCAATATCATCATCAATATCCCAATCGTTCTTTTTTTAATTTTAATTTGGATTCTCCTTATCATTGTTTAATTACTATTAATGCTGATCCTAATTTCCATTGTCAGAAGTTAAATCATCTTCTTCAATATCCCAACCTTATTGACATTCTTCTTATTAATCTATCAAATCATCATCATCTACTTTCTGCCCTAACCCAACAAAACTCATTATAAATTATTATATTATTATTATAAACACGTAATTAAAAAAACCAATCAAAAATAATTAAGATTTCTACTTCACTCATTTTCAAGTTTCCGAACCCTTTTTTACTAAAGCGAAATCCTTTCAATACCTATTTCAGTCTTATTTAAACATCAATTCTTTATTTATTAATTAATCCATATAAGTTTACCTAACAACTCATTAAAGCTTTCAATAAATTCTAATTATTAATGCATTATTCTCTCACTAACTCCCTAGAAAATATCTCTATTTATAAACTTATTCTAAACTAGATAAATAGATTATTAGCTTTTTTATAAATATTATGGTCTGTATTGAGATGATAAAAATAAAGAGAATTAAATTCGTTTTGCTATCATAAAACCCTCTTTAAAAGGTTAATTGTTATGATTATTAAATATATAAAATAATTCATAAAACATATACATTATTAAGTAATTCATCATTCATTTCTTCAACATTTTCTTTCAATGGTTAATCATATGTTTCTCTCAATTTATTTAAGGTTAGTATTCCAAATAGTAATAAAAAAAACATAGCAATTGAGGTGTTCAATCCAAATGTATGACAAAAGACAACATATGTATCTTAAAATATGAATAAAAATTCAGTCAAGAAAACCATACCTGAAAAACCATAATGTCTTAATGATGTTGGGAATACTTCTAAAGCGTAAATCTAAATTTAGATAATTTAATTTAATTTTTACATTTATAAAGGCGCATCCGAAACTCAAGACTAATCTGCACATTATCAATATCATCATAATTATTGTGTGCATGAGGCGATCATAAAAAGACATAATTGCAATAGCATTAGTACTTAGTTAAAAAATAGGAAAAATGGCATAAAGGAAATTAAACAAAGCACTAACACCTAACACAATTTTTAAAACGTCTTTTCTATTATAATTTAAACCTGCATAACCACTGATAAGATATCCCACTGTTGCTACAGTTGCTAATAATAATTCAGTTTTTTATCTATCTAATCTAGAAAATGCATCTATTTCTTTAGAAGTTTGAAATTATCCAATAATAATTACAGAATATAAATAAAGTAAACAAAACATTCTAACTCTGGTTGAATTATAACGAAAGATAGACCTATGATAAATATAGATTATTACGAAAAATTATATCCTTTGGCAACTTCCCTCACACCAAATTATTATGTGATTTCTTGCATCTTCTCTTTAAGCTCATTAACTTTAACTTCATCTTCTAACATCCAATCCTTAGGCATTTGTCTTCCATTACATTCACTTATTATTTATAGAACAATTTTAGCTTCATGATATTTCTTTCTTATCACAAGTATTCTTGGTGATTCTTGCATAAATTTAATTAAAACTGAAAACATAACAGCTGGTCCACCAAATACAATTAGCATACTTTATTACCAATTCAGCTAAAACAAATCTATTATAACTGGTGATATAATAGTTCCAATTCCATAAGCTGTCAATAAAATAGATGGACTTAATTTCTATAAATTTTCGGACGATATTTCAAAAAATAAAATCATTGAAGAATTCAAAAATCCTCTTAAAAAGAAATTAGCAAAAAATAAGGCAACACTTAATAGATATGCATTCGGTATTAAAATAGTTAAACAACATGTAAATCCTAATAAAGCTAAAGTTTCAATCATAATGGATCTATAATAATTTTGAATACAATTACTTTCTCCCCTATCTAATTTCCATCTATTCCCCATAGTATAACGAACCTATACATCCACCTAAATAATAAGAAGTTATGAGTATTAATATTATAATTTTATCATCACAAACTAATTAAAAGAATTGTATTATATCTCCTAATTAAGATGCAAAAGTTATTTTCTCTTTATCTATGTCTGCTTTATTATATTGATTGCAAAACTCTACTTCATTACATGTATAAAAATTAAATTCTTAATCTATGCATTTATATTGTGTTTGATGAAAATACAATTCCGTTATAGCAATGTGAAACATTCCTGCCACCATATACTACAAACTCATTATTACAATTGCTCTAATTTAAAATGTGTGTCCATTTCCTGCCTTTATTAATGCTTATTCCACAGTTAACACATCTACATATCTAATTGGCATAGTAATATGTTTATAATTAGAAAATATAAAATAATTCTTTAAATCAATGCTTTACAGCTGTTCTTTTTTCTACTATTCCATCATATCTTAAGACTAATTCCTTATGTTGTTCTTCTTCAACTTTTAATTCAATTAACTTTTTCTCTAAAACATTTTCCAATTATCCTATCAATTGTTCATATTCTTTTTGCATCTACATTATCTCATTATCAGTTTTCCTATTCACTTATTATAATATTGCTTATCTAGTTTAATTATGAGCTAATTTCCTCCACTTATCAAATATTTATCTCGGAAATCTTTATCTTATTAATGTATAATAATTTATATTTTACTTATAATATTTTGATCCATAAACTTTCATACTTCTAATATATTTTTAATATTTCACTTATTATCTGAATACTTTAAATACTCTTTATTATAAATTCTCCATATATAGTTTTCTTGCAATTGAATATCCAATTCGAAGTTTATGCTATATATCTCCTTTCGTTTTTGTATAATCTACAATTCATTCCATAATCATACTTTTAAACAAGTTTTCAAGAATTAACAATTCTTCTTGAGTCTAATTATATCCATCATCAACCATTGTTAAATTTCCTGAATACATTTCCTCAGTAAATTTTCTGCATTACTCTAAATAGGCTTAAACTGTTTTTTCCGACCATTCATCCAATAATGATTTATTTTTCTTCGTATACTCATATATAACTTTTGTCTTCAATTGTGTTGTGTCCATTTAACGATTAATTTAAATAACTACTAAAAAATTTATTTATTTATTTATAATTATATATATATATAAATTTAATTTAAAAAAAACAAAAAATGAAATTGAATTTTTTATTACTTATTTTTCATTAATGAATTCATTTTTATTCAAATTTTGCAACACCTTAAGAATATTCTTTCGCAATTTAACTTAAGATCCTCTTTTATTTATATGCCAAACCTTAAATATTAAACTATTATTTTATACCTTCACTTGGAGCACAAGTTTATATTCTCTTAATAGCTTCCTATGTTGCTTCAATTAATTTATCAATACTAAATACATCTTTCTTACATTATTCAAGTCTTTATTTAGATGTAGTTTCAACAGGACTTTTATTTATTATTTTCATTATTGATTCATAATGAATTTACAATTATTCAGTTTCTTTATCTAATTGTTATATAAATTTAGTTATTTTATCTTAAACTCTCACTCCATTAAGTTCCAATAAATCATTATTTTAATTCAATTACTTTTCTAAAGTGAATATATTTTATTCGAAATCTCTTCTTGAACTTTCACTCCTATCAATATTCTATTATTTGAAAGGTGATAATTTACATGATCGAATTTATTCTTAAATAAAATGAATTATAAATACCAGTTAAAATCAGTAATTCATCTTAGTATTCATTATTAACTTACATCTCCTAGATGAAAGCCTAAGTATCTTATAATTGAAGCAATTTTTGATCTCTACTTATCCAACTAATAAAAAATTAGTTTAATTTATTAACTCTGTTTTGTTCATTCATCGTCTCGTAAAACGAAGAACTACTCTAACATTTTAGTTAATTAAGTTTCTCAACCCTATTTTAGTTTTATACTATGCGCGATGTTAACCATGATGTAAACTTTTCATTTTTTTCCTTTCTTAATTAACATATACTCTATACTCATTAATAATAAAGTCTAATCCTCTTTGTATACGATCACATTACTAATTCTTAGTTCTTTTTTACTCTTTCATAATTTATATTTATCTTTCTAATTTTTTCATTTATTTCTCATAAGTTGGTTAATAGTTGGCTTGCCAATCTATAGATTAATGAAATACTTCTAATAGTTCTAATTTTATGCAAATAGTCATTGAAATTGCAAGAAATATAACAATATATTTCATTTTACTATTTTCGTTTTTATTTTTATTAATATTAATTAACCCTAATTAATAATGAAAAAAATAAATAACTCAATTCATCTATTAATTCAAAACTTCATTCCCCCTATTTAAACTTTGAATTCACAATTTTTTTAACTCAGTTCCATCTCTATTAGTAACAATTACAAATATACAAGAAGTAACAAATAACAATTTTAAGTAAGGCCTAACAAACTACATTAGTTGATTTATATTAATACATAAATCCACTAATTATTAAATATTTTATAAGTTAACAAAATCTATAACTATCACATAACAGGATAACTATATTTTAGTATGAACTTAGTTATGATTTAGATTTTAAAAATATCAAATAATGATTTAAAAAAACATAATTTACTTTGAAGAGTAATTTTGACAATGATAATTAAAAAAGTCATACAATCTAATTATCAACCCAACATATGTTAAATAATAACTACTAAGTTAAAACTTTCTCTTAAAATTAGAAGAAATTGCTATATTAGCTATCCTTATATTAAAATATATTAGATAGAAGATAACAATAATGAACTTACAAGAATAAAGTAGAATGCATTATCTTAATGCAAGCTATATTATAAAATCAAATGCAAATATTCATATTAATTAAATAAAAATTGATTGTTAAAAATAAAATAACACCAATCAATTATTCGTCAATAATTTAATCATGAATATTTAGACTTGATTTTTTTCCAGATGTATTTGTTTCCCTAACTTAAGCTTTATAATATTATAATGCAAAGAATTTTGACTTTTTTTCTAATTTTCTTAAAATTGCTTAAACTTTTTATAAATTATATTTTGGACTGCTAAAAGTAAAAGTTTCTTAATTTGTTATTTCGTTTTTTCAAATAAAATCCTTAATTTATTGTTAAAGTTAATTATTAGAATTTAAGAATAAATAAAAGACTTCAATTAAGTTATAAGAATAACGAAATACAATATAAATTAATAAATATTATTATAACCTTATTTTTAAGTTTAAAGGATGACTAGAGAAGAACTCGTATTAACAGTTTTTATCATTTTTATCATTATATGCTATTGTAACTATAATAAATCTAAGAAATATAAGTATATATTTAACATATATAATATAAACATAACAATTTATAATTTTTAATTCGAATATATAATAATAATAATTTTTATATATTATATTAAAAAAAAAAAATTCAGTAGTTTACATATTTTGAAGAATCAATTATGATTAACAATTATGTGTATTTACATGTTTGATTTGACTAAATTATTTAAATGATTTGAAATTATTTTATAATAATGTATGATTTTGTAATTTTAAGTAGATAATTTATGGCTAAAGCAGATTTTGATTCTTTAACTTAATTTATTAAAAATAAATGATAATATTTTTATTAATTCAAACATCTTATTAATCTTTTTCCTATTATAATTAAAATGATTAAATAACTTTTTGTTAAATTTGCTTTTAACCTGATTAACCATTCAATAACGAATGAATGCGAGTATGAAGCTGGACCAACATTTATTTATATATTTGGATTATTAGGAGCATTACTTCCATTCTCGTATGCAATAATACCGAATGAAAAAACATTATTAGGAAATGAGTTTTTTGTTTTCTTGGCAAAGTTAGTGAGACCACATTTATTTTTGAATACGATAGAAACGATTTAAAGTTTATTGGAGTACATTTGTTATTTTGGAATATTATTTATATGCTTAAATATTTCTTTATTAGGCTTAACATAATAATATTTTGCACATTCTTATAATAAATTTAAAGTCATCAATTAAGCAATGTATTATTTAAACTAAATATTTGATGTTTGGCTATTCAATATAATCATTGAAACATTATTATTGAAATCATAGATATACAATTATATTGTAGCAATTATATACTGCTGTATTTTATGTTATAGAATTGTATTAACAAAAGTTAGTATATTGTTCCACTAACATACTTTTAACCATTAAATTAAATCATTTTATTATTATTGTACCTAATTTTGGAATGTAATACAAGTATTATTGTTTGCCTCAAATCTCAATAGTAAGTTTTTTGATTTATTCCAAATTATTGTATCTATATTAGTGTGTAGTTTAAATATTGCAAATATAATAAAATACCTTCCTTAAACTAATCTAAAACTTTTAAAAATTTAATTACCAATATATATGAATTAATTATTTTCTTGTATTGGAGTGTTGATGTTCTAATTTTATGATTTTCAAAATAAAGATCCATAGATGCTACTGATATTCTTATTACCATAATGTATTAAGATTTCAGAATATATATTTCAATATAAATTTGTCTATACAAAAGATCTCGAAAATTTTGAAAATAAAATTGTTCATCTATTTTTTTGTAATCAAAATGATAATAACATCAAGTAGGAAGCAATTTATAAAAAGAATTTAAGTGAAAAATTATTTAGTCTTTAAGAATTTTCAAAGAAGATAAATAATAAAAATAATTCAAAAGTTTTATAAGGAATCAATATTAAAGTAAAATTAATATAATAAATTTATTAGGATAAATAATAATATTTTTCTTTGCTTCTTCTATATGAAGATTATTTTGGGGCTTACGAATTTATATCAAAATAAGTCAAACCTTAATCTATTATTCAACAAATAAAATATGAGATTTGCACTTTAAAATGTAAGGTTTAATTAAAATAATAAATGAATTAATTTAGTTAATCATCCAGCGATAATAAACATTACAATCTTGACATAGAAAGCTTTGTAAAGATAGAAACATAGAGTAAAAAAATAAGTTAGCAATTGATAAAGGATTGCTAATAGAAAATCAAATTTATTTCATCATTATTAAACAAAAACAAAATAAAGAAAATTGAACTAGAAAAAAATGCAAAACTTTGCATTTATCAATTCGAGAAAAACATATCTGAAATAGAATCGTTATATAAATAATATCCTTTGAAAAGATACTAAAGATGTTTAACTTTTGCATATGCAGAATTATGTAATGACTTTTTATAAGCTATCAGAGTATTAAATTTAACATCCTTTAACGATGAATCAATCTATACCAAAATTTTAGCATTACCTTTAGATTTTTACTCAACTAAAACCATATACTTAATAACTAATTTAGAAAACATGGAAATTAAAAAAGTTTCAATAAATTACTAAATGGTAATGTAAAAGAAGATTTCTCATCTCAATGAAATTATACCTAAAGGAGTACGGGAACATCATGATGAAATGATACTTAATTTCCTTAAAACTGGAGAATCACGATTTTTTTAAGAAACTACTTAAACTTTATATCAAAATGATAATTTTATCAAACCAATTACAGTTATAAATGATGTTTTCATTTAAAATAATCACATTAATTCAATTACTATTGCAACCATACCTAATGATGATGAAATTGTTTTAATAGTTGATGCAAATCTTTGTATAGCTGGTTTTACAAAAGGATTTTTAGAATCTATTGAAATTAATTAAGATTTGTGTTAATACTTTTTAGGTATTCAAATTGAATTATTAATCCCATAATTTGTTAATCTCTCTGAAAATAATTAAGTATAGTACATAGAACTTAAACTCTTAAGCTACCACTAACTAGAATAATATTTAGATTGTATGAAGAAGAACATAAATTACAATAAAACTCTTTTAACAGATCTCTGGAATTAGAAATCTAAATTAGATTCCTTTGTATCACATTGTAATATATCAAAATCAAAGTATGGATTTTATATTATTCTTTTTAATTACATAAAAAACTAACATAAACTTCCCTACCGTAGTGTTGCTTAATTATCATTTGCTTAAATAACAGTTCATGATAAACCAGATATGGATGAATTAGTAGATATAATATTGCCTTATGAGTCTTAAAACAATTAGTTGGACAAATAGCTTTCTTATACTATTAATAAATCAGAGGTTATTTGCTCTGGTAGAGATAATCAGACAATTGCTTTAATAGATATAGACTAAGATAATGAATTTGAGATTCGAAGAAATAAATAAAAATCTACAATAAGACCTTAAAATAAATTTTAAAGTTACTAAGACATTGTTGATGATTAAGAAAAATAGAGTTGTTCATTCAATTAAGATAATAAAAAGTCATATTATTAAGTCAAAAATATGTAAAAATATGGAATTCTTGAAAAATTCAAATAAAAAACTTTTTCAAGCAAATTTGGAAAACTGTTAATCATATTTTTGTTACTCAATCAGATGCTATTTCTTAGTTAAATTATTTCATCAATGATTAATAGTCTTAAAATTCTAGATTAAAATAATGTTGACATCGATTTACTGTAAATAAAATATTATTTATTTCAACCAGTTGAATCTTTTATTGTAACAAGATATACTATAATAAATTACAATAATCAATTCTCAGCAAAATCAATTACAAAAAGTCAGTTAGATAAATATTTAGCATTTCCAAACTCAAATTTAAATTTGGGATTTGATGATGTTTAATAAAATTAAGCTGAAATTTTAAACAGACTTACTTTACAGGATTTCTTAGCTTAAAATTATGATTTTTATATTTATATTAAAACTGATGTGGGAGAACTATATAATATTACAATGAGATAATCATTAAGTATTTTAATTAATTATTAATATACTTTTAAAGCAGCATATAAATATGATGGTAAAACTGTCTCAGATTCACCTTATGTATTCTATTCTTATAGAAATCTATTAACATTATATAATGCATTTGACATCCTAAATAACGATTTATATCTTTAAACAAATCTAAAAATTTAATTAGATGAAAATAACGAATTAACATTATTATATCCATTTATCATTACTTAAATGATATTGTTGGCTTTACAAATTTATTGCTAGTTTTAGAACGAATAATATTTAAATAGGTTTTTCCTTCTTCTTCTCTATTGCAATTCATAAGAAATAGAATAAGAAATAAAACGTCTCAATAAATTTCTAGAGATTTATCACAATAAATCAGAAGAATTATAATCTTTTTAATTCAAAATTGAAATCAAAGAAGCAGAAATCACAGAATTTAAACATCATTAAAATGTTTCACTTTTAAAATCCCAACAAAAATAAAGATCTACTGAAATCACCATTGGAAACAAATATATTATCCTATTCTTTTAAACTATCATTCTATTATCTTTTGGAGTAATGAAATATTTTGTTATGAAAAATTATTTAAATAAATATGAACCTACTTGTGAATTTTATTTATAAATGTCATATCTTGGAACTAACATACCTACAATATATGCGATGAGAGAGGTATTATATTATAGATGGAGATATCCATATTATAATCAAGATGATTTATCTTAAATATTAAATCAAGTTGAAACTTGTTTATAATAAGTTAAAAATGTTACCATCTATTTACAACAGCTTTAAATGTAAATATAAATTACATTATAGGGACAAATTCGTTCTTAGCCAGGATTTTAATTCATACTTAGAAGAACTTAGTAATAATAACCTTTGTGACATGATTAGTGAAGATTTATAAACAAGAAGCAAAGACTTTTGTTACTCAACCTTAGGAGGGAGTCTTTAAAAGGGTTTATAAGGAACCCTGATCTACATCCATTCTAGCATTGTAAATGAATAATAAATTAATTAATTTCTTAACAAAACTGAAAACACAGTCAACGAATTGGAAGGAGTTTTCATTGTGTCAGAATTAATCAAATAAGCAAACTAAGCTTTTAAAATTGATTTCTTAGCTTAAGCATAATTAGTAAAAGATAGCTTAATTGTAACAATATTTACTATATTATTTAGATAATATCTGCAATTTACCTCATTTTCTTTTTCGTATCAATTGTAATAATATTTGTGATCATTAATCCTTATCTATAAAAACAACTTTACTATTCTAGAAGATACTTATTCTTAATTCCTTAAGTAGTTCTTTTTATAGACGATGCTTTTGAAAGACAAACAAAATTTTTATTAAATACCTAATCCTGATATTAATATATATTTATTAATTTATATTTAAATTAAAGTTTTGTAAATTTAACTTATATACATAAAAAAAAGGATTACTACAATAATTGATTGTTATAGTTATATTGATTGGTTAATTATATCACAGTATATGATTTTTTAGAATCACATAAAAGATTAAAAGTAAAGATTAAATTATTTGGATTAGTTAAAAAAAAAATTAATTATTAATTCAATAATGTGTAATTACCATAGAAATCAATAAAAAAATTTATACGATTGAATGTTTTGGAATGAATAGGATTGAGATATTTTGAATAATTAATGAATAGTGAATAATTTTACAATAATTCATTTTTAATTCAGAAGTTGTTATTATTTTTATAATCTCAACACGAATCTAGGAATATATTATGATTTCTTTTAAATTACTAATACAGGATGTTGACATTCAGATTGATTGAGTATACTAATCCCAGATGAATTTTATAAGGAAATAATAGATGCTTTTAACGGCACTTAATTTTTATGATTAAAATCTCGTAATGACTTAGTTTATGGTTTTACTAATGGTTTCTTGGGAGATGATTTAACATCTCTTAATCTTGCAGAAATCCTTTGGGGTCTTGTTTATGATCTTGTTTCAGTTTTAAATCTGAATTAGTTAGGAGTCTTGCATGTGGTTGTACGAAAACTAATTGTATTCATTCTTGTTGAAATTTCAGTTTTCTACTTTTTGAATCTTTCTGTGATAGTTCTTTGTAATATCTTTTTGATTTCACTTTCATAATCATCATCATATTATGGTTAATCATCTTAACATATATTTAGGAGTGATTCAATAGCATTCCGCTCAATTAATTAATTATACATAAATATTTATGTTCAATATTCAAAATTCTCCTAATCCTAGTGAGATTGGTTAAGGATCAAATTTTCAGTTATAAGCTCCTTGTGTAACACATTAAGGCTAAAGCATCACAAATTTCTGTAAACAACCTGGTTGTTTAATGCCTCTCTGTCCAAAATGTATCCCTTAACATTTGGACAAGCACAAATAATAAGGATAATATGCAGAATTAGTTACAGTAGACGAAATGCATGAAGAAACATTACAATTGATAAATGCTTAATTAAAAAATTTGAATAATGCTATCTAGTTATTACAGAGATTCAAAGATTCAAAAACAGATGCTCATGGATAATTGCATACAAAACTCAACAGTGCCAAATTACGTGTTTAATAGATGGTGGATTAATTTTTTGAAGAATTACTTAATGAATTAGATTAGGTTACAAAGTCAGATAAAACAAATTTAGATGTTGAATTGTAATAAATGGAAAAATCGTTAAATTTAAAAATTTAAGAATTTTAAGTGATTGATTAAAAACTATAGACTCCTAAATATCTAAGATAAATCATTTAATTATAAACAACGAATTTCCTTCAATAAACATAATAATAAAGAGTTGAATGTGAAGCATTTATTGAAGAAGTCTCTAAACACACATTAGATATCTAAATAGATGAACAAGAATTATACTTTTTAAAAATTCAATTAGGACAATATGCATCAATAAAAAATGCTGAATATTATAAAAGTTAACAAATTTAACCAACTGCATCATTCCCTAAAAGTGCAACATATAATCATCCATATCTAACAAGTGAAATACAAACAGCATAAATAGAATAATCGCCATATAAAAGATTGGAATAATAATGTATAATATATTTAATTGATTAAATTAGTTTAACAAGTTGGAATATCGAATTTCACAATCAATTTACCAGATTTCTATGATTCTTTTTGTAGTTAAAAATATTTACATTACTTTACTGATAAATCCATATACTTTTTAAATTTAGAATGGGTTTAGAATCCAAGATGGTAAGAAATCAGATTGAATTGCTAAGTGCCAATAAAAAGTTCTACCGTACGTTCATAATAAGGAGATATTTATGTTATAGGTGGTTATATTGGAAATTAATTAAGTCCATAAATCTTTAAATTAGATATTAAACAATAAACTTTAATTTAAACTGATTAATTATAATATCCCAGACATTCTTCAGCAGCAGTATTTCTATAAAATAAATTATATGTACTTGGAGGATAAAACTAAAATGAAGATCTAAATACAATAGAAGGTTTAGAATTATAATTAAGTAAATCAAGATCTATTGTGGAAACGAGAATAAATTTACCAAAAATGAATTAAGGAGGTCCTAATTTATCAGTTTGTGCTTTTAGATAATATGTAGTTAAAGTAGCTCCATTAGAAGTATTTGATACCAAATTATTGAGATGGACATCTTTAAATATTAATATAAATAGAGGTGTAGGTTTGGTTGCTATTAATAATTCGAATATCTTAATATTTGGTAACGGTTAATATCAATTGTTAAAGATGGTAGATTAATAAAATGTATCATTTACTACTGAGAACCTACCAAATGCTCCTTAAATTGGATAAATATAGAATGGAAGTTTGATTCATTTAGGCAAAATATATGCTGTTACAAGTAATTGCAAGTTCATAATTGGAACACCTGAAGGGTGGACATTATGAGAAATATCAACAATATATCAACAACATATTAAAAATATAAAATAGATATACATAAATATATATATCAATTAACAATTATTCTAGTTAATGGTTAATAGAATTTATCTTTATCATATTACCATCTTGTACTTATGTCGAAATATTGAATAGGAACATCGCCAAATTCATAATTTTTGTATTCATCAAATAATTATTCAAAGTTTATTTTACAATCCTTCAATCTAAATAAGGTAATATGAAATTTCTCTGCTCTAAACATTTTTGTCTATTAATCCATCATTAAATTCATCGATTTTAAATCATCTGAATCAAATATTTCCGCTTATAAAAATTATCTTATTATAAAATCGGATACTGGAAGTAATGGAGTTTCATCAACATTTAAATAAATTATATTTAAATCTTCATAAGGTCCTCTTTTATAATTTTTATTATATTGATTCAATCTATTTTAAAAGCAACCTAAACCCTTAAGTCGAATTGAAACATTTTTTAAATAGTTTTTTATTGTTTATTCATTCTCTATAAATATTTATTTAGCTTTATTTATTTTTTCTTAATTTGACAACCCAAGCATTGATATTGTGACATGAAATAGAAATGGATTATTTGGATTCATTGATTGATCATAATTATACTTTTTATGTATTTCATCCATCAATTTTTATAATTTTCCTTAAGTAGGCTATAAAATCAATGGCACACTAACAAAATGAGTAAATGTTGCCTAATTCTTTTATACAAATCTCCTTTATTTCATTTAAATGATAATATTAATTTATTAAAAAAAATTAATCGATTCATTCCATTCAATTCGATTTTCCATTATTCCCACTCATAAAGCCAATCAGGTTTAGATATAAAATGATCATATCTATATTAATTTGTTAAACCTAATTAAACATAAAATTAAAAATGAAGTCCTCTAATCAGATCCATAGGATTTATAGGTTTGTAATGTAAATAATTCTAATTAAATTAATATTAAAAGTTAATACATCTAAATCAAATCTATTATTGCAATTTAATTCATAAGCAACTAATAATGATCCTCTTTTTATTTTTTCCGCTGTCATTTCTCCTCTAAAAATCTCTTCAAAAAGAGCATTATCAATAATATCGAGCCTTTCTCTATTAAAAATACTCTTCTCAAATTTTTATTTGCCTTCCTTATCAGTATAACAAACCATTTATGATACAGGATCCCAATCATAATATGAAAATGTAGTAGTTAATCCTCTAGCCAATCTTGATTACTCATAATAAATATAATGTTCTCTTCTAGCGTGATATATCCACATAGGAATCAAAAAATTTGGTTATTTTCTAATATCAAATTCCCTTTTTAAATTATTAAATTTACATGTTATAACCAATTATGTTGAATCCATCCATATGAATATAATGAAAATAAAATACTTAAAAATATTCTCATTTTTCTTTTATTTACATCTACATCTTATTACTAAAAAAACCCTCTTAACCCTCTCAAATACATTTAAAAAATTTTGCTTTTGACTTATAAATATCTCATTCAATAAAATATATATTAATTATTAATATTAATTATTAATTCATTATAATTTTAAGCATTCCTCTTATATTTTATCATTGTCAACAGTTTCACTATGATAAAATCAAATTTGATACAGAAATAATTATTTTGCAATATCTAAATCTGATAGAATATCAATTTTATTTTTCATCAAAATTTTTAAAGTTTTTTTATCCTTTAAAAACTTTGGATCTTTTTGATTTGCATAAAATATCAATAATGGAAAGTAAAAAGGTTATTAAGATTAGTTTTCTTAACTTTTATTTCTCTATATTAAAGAATTTGCTGTTTTCCATTTTTAAATGAGATCTGATAAATGTTTCTTCTTTCCTTAAACAACTTTTTATTTTCTAATCTTAATAATATATTTCAAATATACTAGTTTTTCCTTTATTGAATCTCTATCTTGAAGCTTTATCTTTCCAGACAACTCTTAATAAACATCTGATTTCACTCTTTTGCCCTCCTTTCTCAATACTTTAGATGCTATCATTACATTCAAAGCATCATATACTCTACGCTTTATATTTTATTCGTCTTTAGACTCTAATTTATTATTTTCATACATTATCATAATCTAATAATCTGCCTTCTTCCTTACTTAATTCTTAAATCAATCTCTCCGCTACATCTTTATAGGAGGTAGATCTCAATTCAAATACGATTTCTTTGACCTTAATGGATAAATGTCTTAGTCCTGTGCTTGATAATTTGTCCATATTTACCCTTTTGACTTCTCATGGGTTAATTTTACTATTCATAATTATAAGTTCTTCTTTCAACTCTTTCTGATTGATATCTAATTAAATTTCTTGAACTTATTACCTTCTATAAGGCTGTACTTTTTATGGCGTAGTGAATTCTAGATTCGAATTTTTGGAGGGTTTCCTTATTTATTTTTTTGGTGAAAGTTATTCTGATTAAGGGTAATCAAACATCATCTGCAATGGTTATGGATCAAATGGAAATTCATAATCACTTACATCTTAAGGTTTGACAATCTAAAATGGACTGTTAGGAAATAGAAGATGCTTTTAAGAGATATTTATGAACTACGATTCCTCAAGCATTTGAGAAGGATCAGGAATAACTGGAGGATCATAAGATCTCGAATTACCATTTTCATTACTTATCATTATATATTAGTTTTATTTTAGTTATTATATATTCCCAAATCATATTCAGATATTTATAAAAATATTCAACTTCGCAAATCTAAGCAAAAAATGCTTCATACTTTTCAATTTGAAGATACAAAATCATTTTATTCCTAAATCTTCTATCAAGTTTATCATATTATCAAATCACTCCCCCCCCTATTTTAATTCTACACCTTAAAACTTAATTAGAATATTTCTACTTTTAAAATCAATTCGATTTGAATGTCTGTGAAATAAAATAATTTTATCCTCTACCTTAAATATCGTATTTATAAATTTCTTTATTACTCTCTATTGATATATTTATTCTATCTAAAGAATTTCCCCCATATGTAATGTCTCCTATTCTTAAATTTGATTTTATTATTGTTAATATATCATTTAAAATTATATAAATTAGAATTTTTATTAGAACATTTTCTTGTATGAGTTTTTTGATTTGAATTAAATGCTATAAATTACTAACTAATGAAATATTGCAAATGAACACTAACCATATTGAATTTTAAAAAATACTCAATTACAATTTTAATGAATTTCATTCTTAAAGTAAAGTAACATATAATATTTATAATATGATAAAATATTTTTTTGGATCAATAAACTTTTTTAAAAAATAAGCTATGTAAGAGGCTACTAAAGCCACTTCAATTAAGTTGGATTAGATTACAAGTTCTGAATTAACTAAAGAGGACATTATTAATTTTGATTAGTTTTATAAAAGCATTGTAAAAGGAGTAATTGTCAAAGAAAATGGAAGAAAAAAATTGATTTAATAATCATACACTTCTAATATTTAATAAATATTGGAATAAAAATTAGGGAATGATCATTTCTAAATAAGTGCATTTTTAAACTATCGAAGGGATTAATTAAAGGAAGAAGAAATTGTATATTGTTTAAATGGATTAATTAGAGCTAAGTAATTTATTCATCTTAAAAATACCGATTATTTACAACACATAGACTCTTTAATTTCAAACAAAAAATTATAGTTCTAAAAAATTGAATGTATTGAATAAATATTACTCATTCATAAATAACTACAATTTTTGTCTATGGACTCTTTGAGATTAATAGCCAAACAATTAAATGAAGTTGGATAATTTATAGAAAAAGAATTACAAACAGATGAAAATGAAGAACCATTAGAGACATTAGCATAAGCATTTATATTAGCAGCATAAATTGAATACAATCACACCATTACTTAATCACATCTTATTTATATCAGAAAAATATTAAAGAGACACTTTAAATTGCTGAAATTTGATACGATAATGAAATATTTTACAACAATAATAAAAGTATTAAAAAAGTATATATGATTTTTAGTTTTAAAATAAACTCTAAACAGAATTAGATTCAATATTAGATATAGAAGAATTCTTAGGTGAAAATTATAATGTTCTAACTTTGGATAATTATTTAACAATTATTGAGCATTTGGCGATGATAAAATACAAAAAAAGAAGTGAAGTTGTTATTTAATTCACTAATAATATTAATTCATTCACGTTAACAATTTAATAATTATCTATTCTTGCAAAGAGTTTAGCAATAATGGAGATAAGATTGGATGAATTATGGAAGAGAATAACTTCTGAATTTATATCTGTAATTTAGTTAGTTGATACTCATTTATATCTAGGAGAGATTACTCTTATATTTCAATCTCTCTTAAAAATTAACCCATTATCACCAAAAGATTTAACAATCATCTATAAGAGAATCTAGAATATTACTATAGATGAATCCTATACAATAAAATTTTAGATTCTGTATAACTTTTGTATAAAAGGACACTTTAACTTTGAATTGTTTCAAGATATATGTCATTATGAAAAAAATAACTTTTAATTTAAATATCTTAATAGCTATAAATATGATAAATTGATAGAGGTTGTGAAGGTTATTTTATATAATTCAATATTTTATAATTAAATTGAACGTTTGGATGAAAATATTGACATAACAATATAAAAAGCATTAATAATTTTATGTAATAAGATATACGAAATATTAAGCAATCCAAATTATGAATTTAAGAATAGCTTTTAATCATATTATGAATTATTTGTTGCAAGTTCTTTATTTTAGAAATATATTGAAAATTCAGATGGACTGCAAGATACTTTAATTAATCAAAAGTTAGAAAATATTAGATAAGATTCTATGAAAAAATTAGATCGAAAAATTTAAAGGAATCAGTTTCAGATTTAAGAAGCTTTAAAATTATTAGGATTCATAGATTATTTTAAAGTAGATTATAAAGCAGAAGCATATAAAGAATTAATTAATATGGTGTAAGTAAAGTTGATTGAATATGAATCTGATTTTGATGAATTGAATGTATTGTTACATCAATATAGAATTCAGAATTAGTAAGTTATGCAATAATTTTCTACATTGATATTAAGTAAATAAGCTGAATTAACGATTGAATAATTATAAAATTATAGCTATGTATTGAAAAAAAGTGGACATCAAAATTAAGATTTAGAAATGATGATCATTTAAAGATCTTTAACAAGCAATTCCTATCTTGGAATAATTGGTTTAGATAAACCAAATTATGAAGTCATCTTTTTATTTAATTGATGCATTATGAATCATTATTGAAATCTATATTATAATTTTTATTTCAAATGAATAATTTACATCATTTTTAAAAATAATATGTCACTTAAATTATACATTGATTGGTTATCTTAACCTTCTAGATTTGTTTCTATTGTGTTAAATATCCTTAAAGTCCCTCATGAAGTAGTAGAAATACGAGTAGCAGAAGGGAAATAAAGAACATCTGAATATGCTAAAATAAATCCTTATAGAAAAGGTATATATATTTAAGAATGATTATTTTTCTTAGTTCCTGCAATTGTAGATGTCGATGGATTTCAACTTGCTGAGAGTCATACTATCATAAAATACATAATAAAATCAAGAAACATTAAAACTCCTCTTTATCCTGAAGATCCACAAAAATCAGCTAAGATTGATGAATACTTAGATTATCATCATTCAGGTACCCGAAAGATATCTTAATACTTTTTTAATTTAATGGTGGCTCCAAGATTAGGAATAGAAACTACTGTAAATTTAGAATAAGCTAAGAAAGAAGCTATTGTAGCATTAAGATTTTTAGAAACAAGTATATAAATTATTAATTATTTAGAATTTTAGAATTAGGATTACATTTGTGGAAGTGAAATAAGTCTTGCTGATTTGAGTGCTTATTGTGAAATCATGTAATTACATATGGTAAATTGGGATTTCTCTAAATATCCAAATATTTTAAATTGGATGCAAAGAGTTACTTAAATTAAAGAAGTTAACACAGGACATGAAGTGTTATAAAAGATTGTCTAAAAAATAAGAAACAAACCTAAATTATGACAATTTTATTATTCATATCATTTATACATCAAACGGCTTGAACTCCAAAAGATTCAACTCCACATGTATTTCCTGGAGCCAAATAAATATATCCATTCTATCCCCAAGATGTTCCATATGAACTTTGAACAATCCAATATTTATCATTGAATCCAACTGCTGTTGCTGCAAAGTTAATATTGTCTTCACAATTGCTAAATATTCCTGTTGAATAAAATTGCCAATTTGTAGCATCAACAAATACTGAAACTGCATATTTTCTCAAAGCAGATTGTAGATCCTCGATATCTTCTTAGCCATTAATGGTATATGGTCCTCCTTCTCTTTTGCATGGTGCAAATTTAGCAGTCTAATATATAAATAATATTTCTTACATATGGATAGACAGATTCTACTGTGATTCCATAGCTGGCTATATAATCTAATCCCTTATAAGGAACTCCACCGTTGCATGAAAATGATGTTGAATCACAATCTAATAATTATTATGGGGATAATAGGACTTTTTAAGATTTAACCACACTTAAATATGATTCAGCTGCTCCGACAGCTGAAAATGCCCAACTAGAAATGCAACCAGATTTCATATCTCTGACTGATGTTGTATTTCTCCAATCATATGATTCATTTGAAATTTATTAAGTCTTACTTTTTGATGATCTTCTTGTAAGTCCTTAAGAATATTCAGAGCTTAAATATGTGGCTATAAATTCCTCCTTTGTCAAATCAGCAAATTAATTAATAGACATCGTATAAGTATTTGATGTATTAGCATTATGCTCATCAATCATTTTCTTGTTCTCTTCAAATACCATTCTACGATATTATTCCTCAATCTGAGAATAGAATTTTTAGTGAAGGGATTGCCATTATTTGAATGAATTCAATGAAGATACTTCACTCTATCCATTCATATAAAGAGAAACTCCCATAAGAATCACTGTAGCAAGACCAATAATTTCTTTCATCAAAACAATTTAAAATATTTTTTATTTTCTTTTGAATTAAAATCTATATTTATACAATTGTTAATCAATATATATTTTATTTATTATATTCAATATTCAATTCAATTAAAGCAATCCTTTTGCTAATCTTTCAAATGCATCATCACCAAAAAGGATTGCTTAAGGAACCAAATATAAATATCTTTTAGATAAATAATATTGTCTCAATAATTTTCTATTTATTAGAAAGAAAATAGCCATCAGATTTATTACCACAAAAAACAAGTAAATAATAGACACTACCTACGATAAAATATATCATTACAGATATCAATTGTTAAATATATTCAGTTGAATCAACTATATCCAGCCATAATTCAGAGTTAATTGATTTAATTACTTAACTAACCATAAACACACCTTCTAATTCATTTACTGTGCTTTCAGTTTTATTGTAAAATTAATTTATTTACATCTCATTTATAATACTGGTATAAATATAAACCAAAGCACTATATAATCCTTTTCTTAAACTTCCTCCTAGAGTATTCTAGCATAATTAAATGCTTCTTTCCTTTAGATCACTTGGAAGTTATTCGCAAAGACTTTTTTGATAAAGATTTTCAAGATATTAACCAAATGTTTTACTTATCAAATAATCATTTCTACATTAATTATATAGATTACATCTTTAATTATGACATATGATTTGTAATATTATGAACTTATTCTAAACAAGTTATTATTTATTCTAATATCAAGGATAACTCTTTTTCCTTATAAAATGGATATCTCCATCTATAGTAGAGAACTTCTCTCATAGCATAAATAGTAGGAATATTAGTACCAAGATAAGATAATTCCATTGTTAGCTAACAAGTTCGTTCATATTTAGTAAGGTAACTTGAAGTGACATTTTACTTGATGACTCCAAATGATATCATAAATATTAGTTAAAAAAATAAAGCTATTATATGATTTTTTTTTATGTATTATCTTCCTGTACTTTATTGTTTTTTTTACTAGATGACATTTTTATTTTGATCTTTAGAATTCTTTAATTCATTTTCTTTTTATTCAATATTAAATTTGAATCTAAAAATCTTTTCTGGGTTTTTTTCATAAAAATCTATAAATACATTCAATCTACTAATCTCTTTAAAAATAAATACCGAATTGGTGTAGAGAATTAAAAAAACAAATTTATATAATATTTTATTATTCTTTAAATCATAATAAACTTCAATCCCTAGAATAAGTATAAATATTGTAAGAAAAGGATAAAATAAAAATAATTCTTTTTAACAGTCTTCTTATGTTTTAACTATAGCTTCTTATGATAAATTTTTACTCAATTAATCAAATGAATAGTATAAAGTTAATAAATTTCGATAAGAATAAAAAATATACGGAGAATCTGTGACTGTTTTTCCATCATAAACATAAGCTGCTTTAAATGTGTATTAATAGTTTATTAATATACTCAAAGCTTATCTCATAGTTATATTATACATTTCACCAGTATCCGTTTTAGCATAAATAAAAATTTCATAATATTAAGATAAAAATTCTTAGAGTTCTAATTTATTTAGTATAATTTCTTAATTTTAATAAACATCATCAAATCCTAAATTTAAATTGGAATTAGGAAATTTTAAATAATAATCCAGTTCCGATTTATTGATCTATTAGGCTGCAAATTAATTATTATAATTGATTATTGTATATCTAGTAACAATAAAAGTTTCGATTGGTTGAAATAAATCATATTTAATTTTTAATAGTTCCAATTTATTTAAGTTCAAGTATAATAAATTTATACAATCAATCAAAGTTAATAAGATCTACATAAAAAACAATAGTTAATTTAATGCCAAAATTAATATTAACATTTTTTCAGTTCTAACTAAGTTATTTTTATGCCTTATCTTATCAAACAATGAATATTTCTAATAATACTTCATTTCATAATTAAATTTATTTTTGTCATCTTATAATGAAAGACTTTAAGCATTATCATTAGCTTCCCTTTCTATAGAATTCTCTTCAATTTTATATGTTGATTAAATAATCCTTTTCATTCTATCAGTTTTAGAATCATCCAATCTTATTAATGTTTGGGTTTAATCATACCTAATAGTATTTAAGATTTCTTATTTTTATCCATAATTACACTCCAATTCTAATTGATCATATGGAACTGCTATATTCACTTATTCCTCAATCTCATTAACATAATTACTATTAAATTATTATTAAGTTCTGAAAGAATTAGGAAATATTATGGTTTTATTTAAGCTTTTTATATAACTGAACTATATCTTATAATAATTAAACAAAGAACTTTCTATTATACATAAGGATACAAATGTGCTCAATCTTATATTTTCTTACCAAAATTCATTTCGTTAATCATAGTGAAAATTATCACTACTATTTCTACAATTATAACCTTATGATGATGGGAAGGATGCAAAATTTGGCAATTTTATCTCAATATATTGTTATGATGATATTTGAGAAATTTAATTAAACTTTGGAATAATTATGGAAATGTCAACACCTATAATTAAGTTAGCATCTCTAAAATCTAAGTTTATTTAATTCAAAAATCCTTAACTAAGACTACTAACTTTTTATTTATTATCAACAATTATTATAATTTATTCATCATCTGGAAATGTTCCAATTGATATTGAATGAAAACTATTATCTTTGATAATAACATCATTTAACAAAATCATTGGCTTTATTAATTATAAATCTTAATAAATGGTTTATATAGCTTTTTAAAAAAAATTTGATTTTCCTGTTTTAATAAACTATTAAATCATTTCTTAATGATGTTCTTAAATTCCTTTAGGTACCAGCTAAGAGATATTTTCAATATTTGAATGAATTCTTTCATAAAAATTCGATGATAGCTTAATAATACTCTAATCTTCTAAGTTGCTAATCAAATATACAGTTTTTTAAGACTAAAATTATTCGTTTAATGTTAAAATTTTAGTATAAATAAATTCATCTGGAAAAGAAGATTAATTCATAATTCTTATTGCTAACAAAATATCATTGCATAATTCAGCATAACCAAAAGACAAACATCTTTGATATCTTATTAGTGGATATTTTTTGTAATAATTTTCGATTTGTTTAATAGTTTTTTCAAATAATTCCACAATCTAATTTGCTTTCTTTGAAATATTATTATTATTCCTCCTTTCGTTATTTAAACAATTTTGGT
Source organism: Paramecium sexaurelia (assembly GCA_000733375.1). Classification (NCBI taxonomy): domain Eukaryota; phylum Ciliophora; class Oligohymenophorea; order Peniculida; family Parameciidae; genus Paramecium; species Paramecium sexaurelia. The sequence goes on from JPFM01000171.1 coordinate 135,032, forward strand.
GGAATTCTACTTTTTTTTAACAACATTATATTAAACTTTCTGAAAATTCGATGCTCTAAGTTTCAACTGAAATGAAATTATCTATCAAAATATTATTTAACTAAATTAAATTATTTGTAAGCATTTAGTTTCTTAATTCTTCTAAAATTATTTATTTCGAGAGTTATTATTTTGAAAAAGAAATCATGGATTCTTTACTTTTTTTACCAATCGAATACTAATAAGCTGTAAAATAATCTTTTAAAAGTAGTAATAAAGATAAATAAAGTTAATTTTCAGGAGCCTTAAAAATATTTTAATATTGATTACCTTATTAAATAGGTTTTTCAATTACTATTAAAATTATTAATTTTACAAATTGATCTAATCTGATTAAGTAAGGCTGTAAGGTTAATTTTATTAAAGAGAATATTTAAAATACACAGATTTTAAGTTAAATTATTATCTAAGATGAGCAAAAAAATAGTGAATAAATACAAATTTTTAATTTAAAAAACTGAACTAATTGTTGAAAAGTCTTGCCTTAAATAAAGTTGCTAATTTTATACAAAAAGGCCAAGTTATTATAAATAGCAATTAGGCTTCCTGATTATTTTTACTTCCAAAATAGTTGAATATTAAAAAAGATATGCAATATAATATGGTATTTAAGTGAGTAAAGAATTATATAAATAAAATGTTTACATTAACTTAAGGTAGATTTACTAAAATATTTATGTTACTTATGCTACAAACTAGAATTGACAGTATTACTTAAACATATTTAAGCTCTTCATACATCAGATTAAACGAATTTATGAAAACCTAAGCCAAATTTAGTAATTGTACAATATAAATATATATTGAATTATTTTAATTATTGAAGCTTTAATATTTAAAATCTATACTCACTTTTGTTATAATTAAGCGCTGAATAAGTAATAATATAAACAAACTTGAAATGATATAAGAAATTATTTATTATCTTAGTAAAGTTAGTTCAAGAATAATATTAATTAGCCAAATATCAAGAATTTAATTGAAATAATAATTCATGATTTAAAATACTCTTAAATATTAGTATTAATTCATTTGTTGTTCTTGTAATATCAGTAAACCGTAATTTAAAACCAATAATCCTAATAAAGCAGATATTCCATAATCTATATATTAAAAAAACGAGGAGTCTTAACTTAAAAATAAGTAAGGTCTGGCAAATTTAGCTATAATCACAACAAATTAATCTTCTTCACTTTCATTTATCTTAGACAATACAGCGTATGAAAAAGGTAATAGAGATCCCATCATCCCAATCAGATATAATACTACTTTGCTGACTTCATGCCTAGAATCAATGGAGATAATATTAGTGATGAAATTAGAGAATAATTTCAGAATTATATTGTTTTACATAATTAATATTGAATATTATTATTTTATCAAAACTTCTATTCTAAACAAGGAGGAATAAGACTAAGATAGATCTTTTTTATTTTATAACTTTTTATACAAGAAAATTCTAAATTTCTTTATCTTTTGATTTCCTATAAATCCATTTTGATAATATTAAATTCAATATTCTTTTTCTTTATTAATTTTCTATTTCCACTCAATTTACCTATCTTACAAAACACACTATATATATTTTCCCTCAGCCAATACAAATTAAGACTATTTCTTTCTACTTCCTATGTTTATTACATACTTGTTCCAATTAATAATTCTCACCTTGTTTTGTGATATCGAATGTATGTAAGAGCATTGAAAATTGTTAATATGATTTGTGATTATTTAACTTCATTTCCATTCCTTAAATTAAAAGTATTCTTTTATTAGTTCGATCTTTTGTAAATTAATACCTTAATTTAATAATTTTGTTACTCTAATTTTTTAGTTTGTATTTTATTCATTTCCAATTCTAATTAATTAACAATTTAACCATGAAATTATATGAAGATATATGACTTTATTTCACAACATTCTCAAGAGCTTGATTTATTTTTGGTATTTTAATTCTTATATCTTTAATTAACTTTATAAAATCCAGGTGTAAGAGAAATGGTAAAGCAGAAGATTTTTTTACCATCTATCTTTATTTTAATGATATAATATAATCCTGTAATTGAGATTTTAATCATTATAGTTTCAGGATATCAAAAAACAATTTTTAATTGAAAAATCACTCCACTTCGAATTCAGTATTATCATTTTTTAAATAACTCTTCGTTTTATTGAAAACTAGACTTATTTCTTACTATCGATAAAAATGATAGGAAATATATTAATTATTAATAATTTTTTGAAAAAAAATAGCCAATAAGTTATTATTTAATGATAATTTATATTACAAATATTACATCATAATTGAGGAAATTTTTTTAAAAAAAACATAATATAAATTACTCTCTTTAATCAAGTCCATTTTAAGAAAAGTATCTGAATAAGCACAACTTTTTTGTCATTGTTATCAAATTTCATTAGGTTTGAGATAATTAATTTAAAAATAACAATTTTTTGTCATCAAAATAAGTTTAACCCACAATAATTATAATTTTTATTCAAGATATGCAAAATTAACATAATTAAAATTTACAAATCTTTTGATGTTCATTTATTAATTACTCTAGATCTATAATACTTTTAAATAAAACACTTATCATCTTAGCCATCTCCCGTTTTGCTAATGTTCATTTTTGTATTCTTTTCGATTCCCTGATATTTAGATCTTGAGTCACACCTTCTAAACATATCTTCCCTTAAGAGTTATTCCTCCCTACTTAAAATTTCCTCATCTTTTCTAATTTTTTTTTTAAATTAAAAGATAATTCTTAATATGAGAGCATTTGAAAACAAAGGAAACTATTTAAGAATAATCAATAATAGGCACTTGAAATAGAATTGTTAAGTTTCTCAATTTCTGAATTTTACTCTTTCAACCTAACTAAAATTAAGTTCTCCAAGCTATTAAATTACTATTGGATTTAATAATTATATGGTTTTATTTTTTTTTTCAATATTAGTAAAATAACATGAATAATCTAAACCTAAGTATCTAACAAATCTACCTAATAATTTAAAATAGATTATATAACTATAAATTAGGTATTGCAAGTAACATAATGATATAAAATATCATATTTAACATTTAAAGTAGTACCATAATATTGATATAATTAAAAAATTATAAGTTATAATTAAATGCAAGCAAAATAATTAAGCCAAAAATAATTTGGAATGAGAGTTTGGAAAATGATTTTCTAATTCGGAGGTAAATTTGTTTTTGAGTGTGATTGATTATTAATAATAATAATCTAAACCGAATTTAAGAAATTTATTATTAAGGTTTAATTAAAGTAAAGCCTTCTTGGCATCTTTATTAATTCAATTTTAAAATAGACAATTATCACAATGATTCTAATTTTAAAAATTAACAATTATTCAAAAAAATTTTAAAATAATTAATAATTATTATATTGAACTATTAAATGCACAAAAAATTAAATTATCTTAAATTTTACTCGTTGTAGATTCAAAGCATTGTAAAAAACTGTTATCAGACCTTAATTGAACCTGGCTTCACGTAGGTAAGATTCATTTATAGACCCAAAACAAATCTACTATGACTTTTGAAATTAATTTTAAAAATCTCTCAAAACATAGCTTTTCTGTCACCTCTAATTGGCTTTTCTATGAATAAACATTAAGAACTTTACTCGAATATAAGTTGACCCAAATCAAATCGGGTTTTATTGAAGATTTGACAAAAAATTTCATTTTATAGTGCTGATTCTTTGGATGAAATAGAAGGGTTCAGGAAATATAGCTGTCTTTATAGACCTTTCAATATGGTAAAAGATAAACTATCAGATGCCTAGCTCAAGAGAAATAGCTTAGGTATTTAAGCACTGAACTTGCTATTCAAGTACTGAGTTGGAAAATCAAAAAAATTCTATAATCCATTATCACTATGGCACATATTGAAACTAAAGACTATAGATTATTTATGCAAACCAGAATTGAAAGATGCAAAACTCGGTGGTGTGCGACTGGACGCGGATGCCATCATTAATATTAAAATTTCAATCGACTTGGAAAATGTAAATTAAATACTTAAGTTTCATAAATATTAGAGCATCAAGAATTGGCATAGAACAGTTCTTTGGCTCTTTTGCATTTTTAGGGGCTTTATGCACTTTCTAATTAACAATAGCTTTTCAATCTTAATAAAATATCCTTGATGACTATGCTAAAAATACCAATAGTTATAGAGAAAGATTTTGAAATGCCAACTATTTAATGATCTGAATGAAATGATCAATCAAGATACTTAATAAATATCCTTTAATATAATTTTTGAATAATAGAACTTTTATGCAGATGTATACTTCTGGAGGTCACAGGCATGGAAGTCTTATATATGATTCAGGGTTGTAAAATACACTAAAAATAATGGATAATAGATATGATTAAGACAATATGGGACTTTTCGATATATTAAATCAGAGATAAAAATCTCTTGGAATATGTGTTTATTAAGATATATTCTTCCCCCTATCCAAAAAAGATATACAGTAAAATGGAGAAAATAACTAGCTAAACTTTAGCTGAACTGGCCTCTAGATACATGTCCTAAAAGATTCAAAAACTAGTAAAAATGTATTGCAATCAATGAACATACATATTAAAGTAAATATATAATATAAATAAATTTATACATTTTAAATTTTCAACTTTATCAATTCATTAACAAATTTTAATTTGTGTTGTTGTGAAAATTTATCAAAATATAAATAATTCATCCTATCTCTTTATGAGTACTGATTTTTTTTTGTTTGATCATTAATTTGTTAAGATACAATTTTAGAATTAAATTATTCAAATGGACTCTAATGAATTCCTGTATGAACAAGATTTACTAAAATATAATACAGAAAATAATAAATCATATTATCAAGTAGTTTAAATAGAAAAAATCAAGTTAGAGAGATGATGTTGTAGATGTTGTATTTTCGTTATTAGTAGTGCCTTTTACTCTTAGCTGTGTTATTTTATAAATTAAATTCTTTCCATCTCTTTATTTACCCATAAATTGTTGAATGTTTGATTTTCTCATCTTTATTCTTTCTATAACAATTTTACTCAATTCTTAATTTAAAACATAATACTTCAAACATTAGTATTGATTTTATCCATTTATATTTCATTTTTCAATAAAGAATTCAGAAATTATCTTTCTATTCGTTAAGTTTTTAGATTTAAATTTATTTACTTTTTATGCCTTAACCCATATTCCTTAAAATGATGCGCTAATAATAGCTGGTTCTTAATATTTATTTGAATTATAATATCTATTAAAAAATTCTTAAAGTTATTTTAATTAGTTATCAAAATTGTTTTTCTAATTTCACTTAACTTAGAATGCAAATATATATCTAATTTATTCAAAGATAATTATACAACCAAAAGAATGCAATATGATATAACGTATATCTTAATTAGAAGAACATACATAAAATATCTCTGTTCAAAAAAAAATATGAAGTATATTCCAGCTATCATAGTGTAACTTGTGTTATGTACGCTAATCAACGATTTCAAAACTTCGTTGACAAAAAATATCTATCAATCTTATTAAAAATACCCTCCACAATCATAAACTTGAAATAAGAATTTAACCAAAATTTGAATATAAATAATAATTTATATTTAACATTATAAAATTAATTTAAATATTCAGTATTATGAAGCTGAAATTGATTAAAATATGAATATGTAATTATAATTATTTATTTTTATATTGGGGGCCTTCATACTTTTACTTCTTTTTAAATTTAATTCCAATATTTAAAAAAAAATGAAAAAGTATTGATTACATCTTATTAAAAATAAGTTATAAATTCGAATTACATGATTATAATATCAGCATACAATTTAACCATAGATTCTTGTAAAGTGTATGAAAGCCAAGCCTTGTCTACTGTTAACTTTATGAATTAGTAATATAATCAAACAATATTAAAATATAAAATTTATAAATATTCAATTGCGTATTAAAATACTAAGTTACATATAAAATATTACTGTTACTGTTATTGCTATCATTGTTATATTAATTAATGAAATAATTAATTTTGATTGTAATAAAAATAGGATTTATTTTGAAGACTGATTATTGTTTTATGCTTTTCCATTTAAATGAAGGTCATACGATAATCTATTAAACGATGTATAGTGATGGTTGTCTTCAATCAAATTTAATCTCATTAATTATTGTGCTTATTCACTTGTTTGATAACTTCAAAATTAAAAATTATATCATTTTAGAATAGATTGTAAAAATTTTAGGAATGCTTAACAAGATTAATAGCAGCAGGAAAATTTATTTTTGTGATTAATAATTTTTTTATTTGTAAAAGATTATAGTTACATTAACTTTAAAGAAACAATATTATTATTATTATTTTAGACATGAATGCATAAATCAAAGTCAGCCTTTTGTTTAAATCTTTGTATAATTGGATCCAGTTCTGATATAACCCTTGGGTGTAATGTTTTAATATTATGATTATGTGCTCAACATAGATTCCATTGAAGCCGATAATCCATTCTTTTTAAAGATGTTTATGTTGAACGCACCCCATTTATATGCAGTTCTACATCCAGGCACTAATATTTGACAGTTTATCAACTTAACTATCGCACCCTGTACATCCTAAGATGCAACAAAGTACTTGCCTACTTCCTCCTAAATGTATTTATTTGTAAAATAGAAACCTGATCTGTCTATACTTATCCTATTATCTACTGTATAATATTGTGAAGTTTAAGTTTTCAAAGAAAGCATTATTCTCGATGAGTATCTCCCTTTTTTATTCTCTTTTTAATCCATCTTAAAGTCTATATTCTGTCATAATAGGAATGAATTCGCATGTTACTATTCAAGAATAAAATTTTAACTTGAAAATTATCATGAAAAATAATTAGACCTCTTTAATTTTAAAAGACATTTTTATAAAGCAAGGTTTAATAATTAATCCAATTATAGAATTAGTCTTAAACTTATTCTGTTTGTTGGATCATTTAAACAATCTCTAATTATACAAAAACTACCATTTATTCTTTTTTTTTTAGTAGTAAAATTGTTATTACTTAGTATCTAATAAAATTTATTTTTTATATTATTCCTAGTTTATCATTGTCTACTTTACAAGCTATGAAATGCAGTTTTGCATCAATTAAAGTTTGAATCGGTTTTTACATTATTTGTTATTTTTAATCATCTAAGATTAATAAAAGGGTTTTCGCTTTAAATGTTTTAATTATTTTATAAATCAATTCTCCACCAAAATAAAATAAATTAAATCCATAATATATTAACATTGATCTAATTGACTACATCTTTCTTTATCTCTTTTTAACTAAATTTTGTAAATTATTAATTTTAAATATATAGGAGATTTATCAAAAGGATCTTAAAAACTGATAATTAAGATATCAATATTTATTTAATAATTGAATCTAAATATTTTTTTCTGCGAAGTTTTAATTATTGTAAAAGTTTAAGAATAATTAATTAATTAAACGAAATTTTGAATTATTAATATTGTATAAATGTTGTCGAAATGATATCTAAAGAAATTGGAGAAGAAAGTACAGTTTTTACGTTATAACATTACGTGTATATTTTATGTTTGTTATAAATCAATTTTATCCAAAATAAAAAATCGAAAAATCTGCATTAAATTTATAATTTGTTTCCATATTCATCTAGTAGCTTGATTCATATATATCACTCTATTCTTCTAAAATAAGTTTTATTTCCTGATCATTATCATTTGTGGATAATTATTTTTCTACCTATTCTACAGAATAATAATTAGCCTTACATTTATTTTTCTAATATATAGAAACTTTAGGGTTCAATTTTGTAGCATGTTCGAAATTAGAGATTGCTTCAATAGAGTGTCCCAAACTGTGTAAATAACACCCTATTAAATTAGCTTCAATCATACCTTTATTATTAAAGAATGCAGCTCCTTCGGGTTGTAACTAAATAGCAATTTCATTATTTTCGAGTGCTTCTTAAAAATGCCCCATACTTGCTAAAAGAGAGCCTAAAGATAGAAAAATTTTGACTTTTAAAATTATAAGCTTAAGCTGATTATGGATTCATTTGAATAGCATTATCTAAATTCATTAGTGCATCCTTATAATTGCCGATTGCTTGTAGGATTTATGCTATCAAATCAAATTAAATTTTAACATATCAATAAATAATTTTTGATCTCTTCCGGGTTGATTTAAATGGAATTATTGATAAAAATCAAAGCCTCTTAATATTTTTTTAAATTAAATAGAATTTATGCTATTAAATTAAAATACATTATATGCCTTTTTGAAAGTATAATAGCCAAAAATTAGAATCCTTTTCAATTGCATAATCGCAATAATCTAATGCTTCTTAAAAGCGCTTCCACTTCATTAAACCATAAGCTAATAATTTAAAATTGTTGTACCTTTAATCTAATAGCATTTAGAGCTTTCAGGGTTTTCCTATATTGCTTTATTGATTGTTTCTAAAGTCTCTTCTTATTTATTTAATTAAAATAGAATAATAGCTTAAAATTAATTTTATTAAACCTTTTAGGCAATAAAGATTGTGGTCGTGAGGATTTAAATTTATACCTGAGTCCAAATCTTTTATAGCTTCTTCGTAATACTTCAACTTTAATAGAGTTAGAGCTTTAATTTTAAATTCATTTTACCTCTTTAATAATACAGAATATAATTCTAAGAATTATCCTGAATTAAAACATTTTCGAGGTCTAATGCTTCTTAAGAACGATTCAACATTTCTAGAGCAAAAGCTATGTATATATGTAACTAATTTCAACCTTTAAGGTAAAACATATAATAATGTTCAGGATTAAGCGATATTGATAGATCAAATTGAATTAAAGCTTCTTCCCACTTTTAAAGAAATAATAATATTTGTCCTATTTTATATTACATGATTTCACCTTTTAAATAATAGTTATAAAAATAAAATGGATTTTATTATATAGCTTAATCCATGATTATGAGTGCTTCTTAATATTTCAATTATTAAATTAACAAGAAAGCTAATTAATTCATTTGAAAAATCTTACCTTAAAGTTGGCTGCTTTCAGCTATTGTTGGAATTTGCTATAGTTCTTTAAGAGCTTCTTCAAAATGACCCATATTTGCTAAGATTATTGCTAAAAAATCAAACAAAATTTTAACCTTTTGTAGTAACAAAAGAAGTTTCTAATGGATCCAATTAAATGGACCGATTGACACTTTTTAAAGCTTCTTAATGACGATTATGACTCATTAAAATCAATCCTTAACAATATTTAGAATAAAAACCTTTATTAAGATAAAGGTATGGTAAGGTTTGATTTATACTTATAGCTTAATCAATATAGTTTAAAGCTTCATCGCATCGATGTAACTTGCTTAAGATCATAGCTAAATAAATAAATTTAAAATAAACCAATATTATTAAAAACCATAGTATCTCCAGGATAAAATTGAAGGAGTTTTTTTAGAGCTTCTAGGGCTTCTTAATATTTATTCATCTGTATTAGAATATTACCTAATTAATGTATCATCAAAATGTAACCTAATAACATATAAGCAAATATAAATTAAGGATTTATCGAAATTAACCTATTAGTACAGTCTAAAGCTTCCACAAACCTTGCCATTAAGAATAGAAATGTTCCTAATAAATTGTCAACTTTTAACCTTTATAAAAGTAATAAATATCTGTGTCAGGGTTAATTTGGATTGCTTTATCAATATTAATTAAGGATTCTTCATTTTAACCCATGAATACTAAGGTTGTTGCTATAAAATTAATAAAATATTTCACATTTAATACAATATAATTCTGAACTCTTTGGATTAATTTTTATAGCTAAATCTATAGTTTCTATAGCCAATTAAAAAAAGCCCATCAACATTAACGCTTATGCTTAAATATATTTGTCATAAACCTTTATAACAATAAGTCAATTTCTATTAAAATGGCAGCCCTTAAGCTATATCCAAATTTTCTAAAGCTTACTCATATCTTCCTAGCATTATTAATGTTATTCCTGATTAAATATAAATTCAACCTATTTAGTTATAACAAGTATTGAGATTAAATTCAAGTTATTTTCTAGCTAGGTCTTTAAGATACCGTGCAAATTCAAAGTGCTCTTATGAATTTAAAAGTTCAACTAATAAATAAAATGAAGTTATGCCTGATTTTTTAAATTATTGATATTCCTATTAAGCAAATTTGATTGATAGTTCAAAGCATTGCAAAGATTCTTTCATACATGAGAGTCTAAATAGCGCTTCACCTAAATGGTTATTAGCATTTCACCTTTATTGATAAAACAAGTAGATTTACGATTGCCTTTTTCAAGAGAGAAATCACATAATTTTATCGCCTCTACAAGATTGCAATTATTAATTAAAACAAGAGCTATTTAAATGGTTAAACAAATTAAACCTTTATTGCAATAGTGGTTTGCCTCATTAGGATTGAGACTAATCGCAATATCAAAAAATTTTAGAGCTCCTTCCCTGTCATTCATTTTAAATAATGCATAACCTAATTGTAGATTTATTTATTACCCTTTTTTTCATAAAATTCAGAATTATTAAGATCAACTTCAATTGCTTTTTCAAATTCCTTTATAGCATCTAATTCTCTTCCCATCCTCAATAGCTAAAGCCCTATTAATTGAATTTTAATTTTAACCTTCATAATAAGAAGCATATTCAGGTCTAGTATCAAGTGATTACATCAAATCCAAACTCATCATTTTTGGCATTTCCAAACATTAGCGCAACTAATAATAACTATTGAAGATGCAATCGATATTGATTACATTTGCATGAATGCATTCATATCTTTATTTGTTTTATTGGTTTTCAATAAACAATCGCTATTAAGCATAAAATTCTCCCTTACATTTTTCTGATGATATAAGTAATTACCTTAAATTATTAACATTTTTACATTATGGAAAAATTTATTGCTCTTGAGATCCCTAATTTATCTGTATAATATTGAGAACTTAATTCAATTTCTTTTATTTATAAGAATTAAATTGTTATTTAAAATTTTCTATCTTTGACAGATTATTTAAATTTTCTTTATTCCTTATTATTTAGTTCAAACTTTTCCTCCATATTTGTTCAAAACAACATTTCTACTTTAACAGAGATTCAATTAAGTGGAAACTTTAGCTATTTTTCTCAAGTGTATTTAAAATGTTGTGTAATTTCTCATTTATTCCATTGGATGTTTAAAGTACAGATTATTTCATGTTTGATGATTGATTTCAAATAAATTAAAAATAATTAGCTTAATTTGAGATAATAAATGCATTTTAAATAAACTAAAATGAAACTTAATTATTTTAATGAGACATAATTTGTTCATTCCTAAAGGTTTGATCTAAAATGTAACTTAAAAAATACTTGAATTCTAATTTGAACAAAATCAATTTTTTCTTGTAATATGCACTTTTGAGTTTCATTCAAATATATCAGGACTGAAATTATTAGAACTGTATATCATTACTTATTTATATAGAATTTCATTATCCTACTATTCCACTAGGCTTCAAATTAAATTAATTTTACATCATCACATATTCCTTGGTGATTTTAAAATTTTCTATCCGTTTATTGTGCTATTTTTTTTTATATATCTCATTTTAATAATAAATTTGGCACAAAATAATAGAAAATTAATAGCGCAGATTATTCATAATTATATTCAAGCATTTTGAAAAGTAAATTCAAAAAATAAATAAATTTCAATTCTAAAACATTTCTACATAATTTTATTGAAATAATATTTTATAAAATATGTAATCCTTTTTATTATAATTTTCAAGTAACACCCAACAAAAGAATTTGGTTTTATTATTGCAAATCATTTGAAACATTTAATTTAAAAGGCTAATGTAATTGATTATTTCTGGTTTGGATATTATTTAGATATTTTTTTGGAAAAATTCATTTATTGATTCTATTAATTGCTATTTTTATATTTTAACATGCTTTATCTGCTCTTTACA